>PVKN010012309.1:9275-20975 GCA_004027915.1 Capromys pilorides
TTGCCAGGCAGGCACTTGTGCCATGCAGTTATCTCCCTGGCCCCTATTTTCTGTAAATGTTTTTTATCTTAGAAGTCATCATTTTACTAACAAATATCTTTTTCTTTTCTTTCTCTTTCTTTCTTTCTTTCTTTCTTTCTTTCTTTCTTTCTTTCTTTCTTTCTTTTGTCGTTTTGAGATGATGCAGTTCAGGTTGGTCTTAAGCTCACTTTGTAGCCCAGGCTGGTCTTGATCTTACAGCAATCCTCCTGCCTCAGTTTCCCAGTGCTGGGATTACAGGCATGCACTGCCACATCTGGCTCACTTTATTTATTTAGGTAGGTAGGTAGGTAGGTAGGTAGGTACCAGAGATCAAACTCAGGACCTTGTGCCTTCCAGATAATGTCGTTGAGCTATCTCCCCAGTCCTCTTAATTTTAAAATCTTTTTCAAAGCCCTATCTTCTGAATTTCTGGGCATGTAATCTTTATGGAGCTTTCTTACAGTGTAAGTTAGAGAAGTATTGTGCTTATCTTTTTATTTGTGATTCTTTCCCAGGTCCTGAGGTTTCTGTTTTCCCTAGCACCAGGTATCTGTCTGTGAGTCCCTGCTTGTGAACGGAGCAGGAGAGCTGACAGGGAGCCCTGTGGGCAGCCTTGGAGGCGTGAGCAGGGCTGCGCTTGGGGCACCACTGCCAGGCATTGTCCACCGTTGTGGTAGTGTTTGGATGTGGAGCAGTGAGGCAGATGTGTGTTTGGTTGTCTCCTCCATGTGCAGATGTGCAACCCCCAGCTTTCACCCCACACTCACTTCTGTTCCCCCACTGCTGTCTTCCGTTTTGGGTTCCTCTGGGTGCAGCACCCTGGGCCTCCCTGCCACTCCAAGGCACTCTTCAGCTGTGACTTGGGCTATGCCACTGGGCCTGCTGGGCCCATGCGTCCCCGCTACTCTGAGTGTTATTAGAGCCTCTTGTGCCCTGAGCATCTTTCCCGCTCTTTGGTTGTGGTTGTTCCCCTTTAGGTGCTGTCACTATAATCCCAGGGGCCACAGGCGGGGGCTGCTGAGCACCCGGCCCAGGCCATCATCATCACGGCCCAGAATCCCAGTGACGTTGCTTCAGTACCTGGAGCTTGTGATTGCTGCTGCGGAGAGACGAAGCTAGCCCCAGAGCCGAATGCATGGTGACCTCCTCAGCAGCGCCGCCGCCGCCGCCCCCCTGACAGCAGCCCAAGCCCACCTATTTATCACACAGTGCCAGTATTTTAGTTTAGAAAAAGCAACATGTGCGTACAATAACATCTTTTGTCTTAAGAGAAGAACAATACGTGTGCCATAGGTTCCACACCACTGCTCTGGGGTGTTCCAGAGCTTGTTAGAATTGTTGGAAGTCTCTTATATTTTGCACACTTGAAAATTAAAATTTGTGAGAAATGAGGAAGAATAACTTTCTAGATAAATGAGGGTTATAATTGAGATTTAAATATTATCAGATATTGCCAGGCATGGTACCACACACCTGTAATCCCAGCCCTCAGGAGAGGGAGGTAGGAGGACTGCAGTGAGTTTGAGGCCAACTGGGACTACGTAGTGGGTTCAAGGCCAACCTGCGCTATGCAGGAAGACCTTGTCTCAAATAGACAACGCTATAGTGATGAAAAATCTGTGTGAAAACAACGAAAATCTCATCTTCGCATCTTTCTAGTTACTTGTTTGCAAAGCAGCCGCCTGTCCTGAGGCAGCTGCCCAGTGACTGGACACTGGACTGACCCAAGTGGTGGGCGGGGTGCCACCTGTTAAGAAGCCCCCAGGGTAGCTGTGGCAGTGAAGATCAACAGGAGAGGGGAAGAGGTCTGGAAAAGCTGCAGCACATTGTAGCAAGTCCTGTTTCCCAGGGCAAAGCCATTCACTGTGACAGTTCCATCCTCCTGACATCTGCTCTCCGACGTCCACGACCTGCTGTCCCAGCTTGCTGCCGAGCAGCGTTGCCATGCCTTGTGGTGGCAGGAGCCTGGCCTCCCACAGTAAGGCTTGGAGGGCCTCACTCCGCACAGCCCTTCTCCTTGCGGAGGGGCTGGTGACCAGCAGCTGTGCCCTAGGAGGCAAGTGGAGGGGCCGCAGGAGCGGGCGCTTAGGTGGCAGTCACTTTGGCTTCTCAACAGCCTCGTGCTCGGGATGCTTTTGGGAGGCCGAGGACCACAAACAGGCACCCGGAAGGGGTGTCTGCCCTGATGGGTACTATGGCAGAGCCCGGTGTGAAGACAGAGCTCTGGGGACCTGATGACTCACAGCTGCCCTGCCTTGGGCTCACAGAGCCACTCTGCAGCTGGCACCAGGATGTCTGTCACAGTCGGAGTGTTCTCCAGAGGCGTACTGTGTCATTCAGCGTGCTTGGCCATAAGTGTGAAGTACTTAAAATGAAGCAGACACCTATGAGGTGGGCACAACCTTGTATCTTTCTTTTTCTTTTTTTCTATGGAACCAAGGATTGAACTCAGGCCCTTGTGCTTGCCAGGCAAGTGCTTATTCTACTGAGCTATCTCTCCAGCCCCCGAGGTTGGCACATCCTTTGCTTTCGGTTACCTGTTTTAGCTATTTTTATTTTTAATTTTTTGTGGAACCGGGGATCGAACTCAGTACCTTGTACTTGCCAGGCAGGCACTTGGGCCCTTGAGCTATCTCCCTGGCCCCTTGATAACCTGTTTTAGGAAGCAAGCTGTACCAAGTTTTGGGAATGTGGTAAAACAGGACTCTGGAGTCACCAGGCTCCAGGCCGTGGGATGTGGCCTTTTGCAGTTTCATCCTGTGGCTGATCTTGGAGGTGGCTGTCTCTGACCCCCTCTTGAGGCTGTGGCTTCCAGGTTCTGTTCACCTCATCTCTACCCCTGCACTCGCTGTTTCTAGGTGGATCCTCGCCCCTTCTGACTGATACTGTGTAGCCCAGCGTGGCCTCTAACTCACAGTGGCCCTCCTGCCTCAGCCTCCTAGTGCTCGGATTACAGGTGTGTGCTGCTTTGCCTGGACGAGATGAGGTCTTAATAATGAGGATGCGCAAGTTAAGAAAAAGAATTTAAATGGTTTTGCTGTCCTCATTGGAGAGGGCACCGAGACCCGGACAGGAGCGAGGATGGGGAGACCCTTCTCTTGGCCTGCTGGGCCTGCTCCCTCTGGGGCGGGCCTGCGCCTGGATGGGCTCCGTCTGTCTTGAAGTTGTGCAGAGAGCCTCACGCGGTGAGTCAACGTGGCCCCAGGGAGCAGTGAGGACCTCGAACAGAAACTTGGGTTGAACTAGCTGGCTTTAAAGACAGAGTGCTTTCTTCCCATGACTTCGTTTGGTGAGCGTGAGATGAATTCACAGAACCCCACTGGCACACCCCGAACATCTTCGTTGTTCCCGTGTAGGCAGGGAGCGTGGCTTGGGAGGCACTGTCCACCTAACTCCGAGCCTTCCTCCCCCGGCCCGGCCACTCCGTCCCCTCCCCAGCCGCACGGGGGCTCATGGGGCCGCCAGAATGGTTTCCCCAGAGCACACTGGCCCCACGTCTGCTGACATGCTCCTGGGTCGTCTGGTGGAGGGCTGCCAGGGAAGAAACTTTCCATCTAATTTTAACCTTTGACAATGTTTATATATACTGTTTCAGCTTGAATTTCAGATTGGTATCTTTAAATAGAACTACAGATAACATCTTACCATAACAAACGCCAAGGGGATCATCCAGATTCCTGCTCACAAGTGTCTTCTCTGTTAGCGGATCTGCCTGCTGTCTGATCATCTATTAATGCCTTCTCAGAGTTTGCTGTTTTGTCTTACTTTGTGACAAAAGGTGCCCAGTGGTATTTTCCTCTTAACCATCCGAAGTCACGTTGCTTTTTTCTCCCCAGTCTCTCAGTAAGTGTGAAGGAAAGGGAGGCTGCCCTCCAAGACGATGCTCGGCTCCCACCCACCACGACCTGCGTGAGGATGTGGTAGAGCTGCCCGCCCCCAGGCAGCTCCCATGTACACGCGGCATGCAGACGCACCTGCGCACGTGTGCGTGGAAGCCTGTGAACTGGTGCCTCCCCTATTGTGGGCTGGACTGGTGTCCCATTTTGATAACCGCTGGCCATGCTTTTGTGGTAGATTTCATAACCAAGAATGCATCCGGGTCTCTTTGAAGAGACTGGCAGTGGTAGTGCTTGCTGCCCTCCACCCTGCGATGACTTCCCTACCTACACCGCGCCGCCCAGGAGCTGGCTGCCAACCCAGGCTAGCCAGGGGCAGAGCTGGTCTCTCAACACCACAGCCCCATGCCACACTAAAGAGTAGCATTTGAGAGGCGTGGCTCGGGGCAGAGAGCCGAATGGAGCCAGTGAGAGCCCGGCTCCGTCCTCAGGATGGGGAGGACTTTATTCCAGTGAGAGTATTTGGTACACAGTCAATATTCCATATTCTTCAGGTGCCAGCAACATTTTCTTTTCTCCTTTTATTCACTCACTCATTCACTCACTCACTTTGTTTGTTTATTCATGCAGTACTCCCTGGAACCCAGGGAGTACTGAGCTACATCTTCTGAACCCTAATTATTGAGACAGGATCTTGCTAAGTTGCCCCAGTTGGCCTCAAATTGGCAATCCAGCTGCCTCAGGCTCCCCAGTGGCTAGGGTTGCAGATGTGCGCCACCACACCCTCAGTGACATTTTAAATATAGGTCATTACAGGAATTTAAGATGAACAGGCAGCCTATCAGAGTTCTCCACGAACTTGGAGACTATAAAGCAGAAAAAAACTAGCTAGAGAGTAGAGCTCTGTGTGGAGCAAAGCTGGTGGTGCTGTGTGGCCTCCTTTCTGTGCACCCCAGGGAAGTGATGAGGTGAAGGCTGCGGCGTGCTAGCACTCTGGGCAGATGAGGGGCTGTGCGCACCGCGCGCCCCCCCCCCCCCCCCCCCCCCCCCCCCCCCCCCCCAGCTAGCTCGGGCAGTGTGCTCAGTGGTAGGACAAGGACCCAGAGGGCGCACCCTTCGGGACCAGGCTGCAGAGAGTGACTTGGCTCCAAACTACTTGCTGGAGTTTAGATGTGTCTGGGTAGGAATTTAGGTTCCCCCTCAAGCTGAGAATGACTCTGCCCTTCTGAGGAGGGCAGAGATGCTGTGGAAGTTAGTGCAGGTGTGTTTAAGTAAACGTAGCCCGAGTAAGAAAAGTGAAGCAATAGGAAAGGCTTTCAGTAAAAGTAAGTCGTGCTTACCCGTTTCTAGTTACTTTTACAGAACACCTTCAGCTCTAAATGTACACTATTTACTTTTCTAAAACATCTCCAAAATTACAGTGGGCTCTTATACTGAGTAGAATGCCATGGTTTAGTAATTAGCATATGGATGAATGGTACATAAAGTTAATATATTGATTTGATGACTTGTAATACTCCACACATGGGCCAGTTTGTGTGTGCTTTTTTCTTTCCTTTTTAGGATACATGTCAATGTAATTGGTTATAGTTTCGGGGTTTTTTCCCCAGTGCTGGAGACTGAGTCCAAGGCCTTTGTTTTGAGCTGTATTCCCACGTTTTTATTTTTGATAAAATAAAATAAAATATCAAGACAGGGTCTTGATAAGTTGTCTAGGCTGAGCTTGAACTTGGGATCATCCTGCCTGTCCTCCAGAATGATGGGGTTACAGGCGTACACGCCCAGATGGTTATGAATTTATATGCCACTGCCTCCCTGTGCAGAGAAATTATAGTGTAAGAAGATCTGCTCCAACTTCCTTCTAGCTTGCTGTCTGCTAGAGAGAAGTGGAAGGGGTATGTGTCAGGTTTACATAAAGAGTCTGCTAAAAGGCTTGTGTGCACAGAGGCAGGGCTTTTGGAAGGCGACTGGACCGTGGGCTGCTGTGACCATCAGGGGGTTCCTGAGCAGGTGCTGTGAGGAGGTGGGCTTGACCTCGAGCCGTGTGATCTTGGCCCTTTCTCCTTCTTTTCTCTCTGGCCCCTTTCCTGCGCTCTGCTTGCTCGGCTGCCACAGCTTCACAGCCTCACCCTTCCTCTGGCCCATTTCTGCCTTGGAGCTACTAAGCATGGACTAAACCCTTGCAAACTGTGAGCCTACATAAGCCTTTCTCTCTTAGGTTTCCTATGTCAGGAGCTTTGTCCCAGCAGCTAAGCAGTAACTAATGCAGGATAATGCGAGCTAGCGGTCAGCAGGGTCTGGCGCTTGTGCCTCCATAGTCACTTGGTGCCAGTCCTGAGCTTTCCCATTTCCTGCCTTCGCCTTGTCTTTGCAATAGAAAGTGGCACGCGGGCGTGGGAGGGGCTGAGGTCCTGTGGCCAGGCAGGCCACTTGCCTGCTTAGCTCACCTCTGGCAGCCCACCCTGCTCTGCTCCTTGTTCCCTGTGCAGCTGTCCCCTGAGGTGTGGTTGGTGACTTTGCATTCTTTTCTTTTGTCTCTGTGTATCCCAGGGGCCTGTCCTTGTTTGCCCTTTACTGTGTTTTATCCTAGGGCAGATGTCAGCATTGTAACTGGAACTTTGGGGTTCCTTTCTCAGGACACAAACAGAGTTAAAAGTTATACTCAACTCGCCACGCCCTGCAAGGTGGTCTCTTCCAGCATTTCCATTAGGAAGATGGCCCAAGGCACGTTGCCTTCCCTTCACTCTAGCTTCCACTTTTCCTCCCTGCCCCAACTGTGCCAGGTATCAGTTTCTTGCCTTTCACCCTAAATCCATTCTTCTTGGCTGAGCCTTCTGCCAGGGGAACTGGGCCCTTTAAACATTTCTCCTTTGCCAGCTGACCTAGTGCTGGGCTTTGCGGACAGAGGCCATTACAGAGGAAGGCACCCTTCCAGCGTCTGATGCGCTGCTTTTTAGTGGGATGTGATCCAGCAGCTGGTGTGCCTGCCACCCAGTCCCACGCTCCCAGCCTGAGGGCAGGGTGTGCTCAGCTCTGGCCATGGGCACCCAGGTACACACCCCGAAGGTTTCTGCACCTCTGGCAGGCATCCCCTGGACCAGCTCTGAGTCCCGCGACCTTGGGGCAGCTGGCCCCAAGCTGCATGCTCTGGTTTCTGGGGGAGGGAGTTCACTGAGTTCTTAGCTCCTTCCTCATCTGCTCCTCCAGTTCTAGTGTTAGAACTCACTGCTCTGGATCCCTAGAGCCTTCTCCCCTCTCTCACTGGCCCTACAGGATTTTAATCTTGGGAGATGAGTGAGGGAGACATGGACAAGCAGATGCCATCAAACGCTTTACGTTACTGCCATGTCCAAGGGCAGTCACTCTGTGCATGATGTGGGAGCACAAGGCGCAGAATGAGCCCTGGGGGACAGCTTGGGCCAGTGCATCTCTTGAGGGCCTGGGTTCTATGCACAGCAGCACTGAAGCACTTGCCTAGCTTACGTGAGGGCCTGGGTTCCATGCCCAGCACTGTAAACACAACAGAAACAGTCCCACTCTGATAGGAGCAACCACTTTGTGTTAGTTCGTGATTCCTCGTATGAAGTTTTCCTGTTGAAATGACTGGCGTGGTTTCTGTCTCCTGCCCAGGCCCAGATTGGTCACCGTCTGTTCACTGGATCTGGGACAGGGGAAATGATGCCACTCGTGTTGGACCCTGTGCACTACCTCCTCTCTGTCCATCCTGTTCCTCCTGCTCCTGCTCCTACTGACGTGAGGGTGGTCTGATCTACTCTGCCCGCACAGAGATCCTCTTGCGTCCTGTCTCCCTCTGGGCAGGCACAGCAGTGACTATCTCTGGGGGTTGCCCCCGCCCCCTCAGGCATTGAGTTACTGTGACAAGCCAGACAGTGCTGCTGCAGCTTACACTGTTTGGGGATTAGTTGTTAGCTGTAAAGCTTGTTACCATGGAGTAATTTAATAAGTGGCCCGGGATGGGGAAAGGAAGGATGCAGAAATGGCTAGTTAACTGCGGAAGAAGAGATTTCAGTCCATAATTGGCTGGCCTCAAAGCAGGATGGCATGGCAGATGGGCATCGAAGGTGAGACAGTTCATGACAACACCCCTGGACACTTGACAAATGAATTGAAGTCTTTCCTGGTCTCAGAAAGCTCCCACAGGTGCTTCTAAGCAACATAAATGCATCACACACACCCACACACCCCAGATGGACAAGATTCAGTAGAAACAGTTGTAAACTCTGACATCCAATTAATTCCAAATATTAGAAATATTGAATGTAAAATAATAAATTAGCTTAGTAATTTTTTCTTTTTTTTTTATTTTTGTGTATTTGGTACAGGGTCTCGCTACACAGCTTGGACTCGTAGTGGTCCTCCTGTTTTTAGCCTCCCCAGTATTAGGAATTTACAGGCATGCGCCACCATGCCCGAACTCTGTCGCTTGCTCAGCATTTCCTGGCGGCAGGGCCTAAAGAGGCCCTGGTGCAGAGTGCAGGACCGGGGATCAAACCCTGGTTCCTGTGCTTGCCAAAGCAGGTGCTTCATCTGCTGAGCTATCTTGTCGACCCTAACTTAGTAATTTTGAGGAAAGAAAAGAATAAAAACATCTGAGTAAAGAAAAAGATACCATCAAAGCAACCAGGCATATTTATTTGTAAATGCAAATATAGTGCCCAGAAGTAAAAAGCATAACCATTTATATAAGTAGTTTAAGGAAGGGCTAAATATCAGAATAGATAGAAGAATTAGTTAACTAGAAGGTAAACCTGAAGAAATAACGGCCCATCACTTGTTAGAGAGGCCAGTGGATAGAAAACATGGAAGGGAAGAGACAGCGCATGCTGAGAAGATCCAGCTGACGTCCATTTGGAGCTGCACAAGCTGCTGCTGCAGGGAACAGCTGACACCGTTTGGAAATGGTGTCCAAACACCTTTCGTCTAAATGTCTAAAAGTTACGAATGTGAGAAACTGTGAAGTGAAATATGTGTGACAGGTATGCCTTCCTAGTAATCTAGACTTAGAATTCGTGGACTCCACAGATCTCTGCACTGTCACAGAGCTCCCAGGGTGCACCATTCCCTGGGCCGTGGCCCGGCCTGCTCTTCTTAGCCCAGGTTGCTCCCACTGAAGGGCCCTTCAGCCTGCATCTCTGAGCCCTGCATACGCCCCTCCCACCATGTAGGCTTCTAGGGGCGCCCTGGTCAGTAACCATTTGATTTTATAAGAGAGCCAGGGAAGAGTTGCATACAAGCCCTGAATGTGAGCTTGCATCTGATTCAGTCCTGGATGCCTGCAGTATGCATGCCAGGCTCTGAATGGGCACATCCCCTTGCTCTGTGGAGAGAAATGCAATCTTTGAAATTGTAAAATCTGCAACAGGCTTTTCCTCACCTGGCTGGTAATGAGAGACAAAAACCCTGAAGTGTAAGAAGCCTGTCTAATTCCAGAGCAGGAGGTCAGGAGGAGAGGAAAGAAGTCTGTGCCTCAGTATCTCATGGCAGACCTACTGAACATCCGAGACAGAAAAGATCCTTAAAAATAGCCATAGAGAAGCGATAGATGACCTCAAAGGGAGAAAAGGGACAGTGACAGCTGGCTTCTGTGCAGCAAGAGTGAAGTCTTAAAAGAAGAGAGCATTTTTAAATTTGCTAGAATTGTATACCCATAAAACTGCCTTCCAGAAATAAGAATAAAGACATTACGTAGATAAAAACAAGGCATTTACCTCTGGGAACTTAGCACGAAGGGACATTCTCAAGGGTGCATCCCAGGAAGAAGGAAATTGACCCCCGGAGGAGAGCTGCAGCTTGAAGAAGACGTCAAAGGAGCCAGAAGACTTGGCGTTTGTGCCTGTCAACTAGTGCTCTTCCTCGTCCTTTCCAGCTTCCGCCAGCTCCTTCCGGGCCCTGCTGGTCCTCCCATTTCCGCCTCTTTCTCTGTAACACTGCAGGAGCCACGTGTGCTGTGGATCCACATCAGATATGATTCCCATTCTGGTCTTGGGCGGCTCAGGAGAGGGGAGTACTGAATCACGGTAGGCTCTAAGAGGGCCTGAGATGTGGGGAAACCACTGAGTGGGATATTCTAAGAGAGTTCCAGTAACACAGGACCTTCTGTGTATCTCATCAAGCTTGGCCAGTTTGGTCCTATGACATCAAATGAGATGATGTCATGGCTGACAGCAGCATTACCCATCCCTGCCGTGGAAACTCCTAGGGTTGAGAGATGGTCAGAGGCTGCCTGTGGCCACTAAGTTGGAAAGTGATGGCCCCAGGACTGCACCTCATGGCTTCCCTCAGGGTTCTAGGCCAGCACCCTCTGCACTGATACCCTTGTGGCTCCACATAGCCGTGGCTTACAGAGTGTTGCTACGCAACAGCACTTTTAAACCAGCAGTAAAATGATGCGGATGCTGCTCACTTTTAGTGTTTCTGTCCATATTGATGACTTCATCTCTCTCCCCTCCCTTTCCCCTCTTCTTCCCCTCTCTGCCCTTTGCCCCCCCCCCCTTTCTTGGGAATTGAACCCAGTGCCTTCTCAGTGAGCTATATCCTTAGCTCTTATTATTTTTACCTTTTTATTGTGAGACAAAGTCTTGTAGAATTGCCTGTGTTGGGCTCAAACTAGGAGTTCCAGAGTGCTGGGATTCCAGGCATGCACCACCACACCCCACTTACGTGCCCCCTCCCTCCAGCCTCCCAACTCCTCCAGTTGCCTAGCGTGCGCCCTTTTCCTGTGACCTGGGCTGGAATCACCATGGTGGTGCCCGTGCTCAAGCAGAGCTCTCTAATGGGGGAGGCCTGTGCACCTCTGCGGCTTGCTGCTCCGCTCCTCTCCGTACGTGTGCAAGTTTCAGGCTGTTTGTGCTGAGCAGCAGCTGGAGGTGGTGTAGGCTGTGTGGCAAATTGCACATTTGCACTTGAAATCTAATCCTGAGCATTTCCTGCCTTTTAAAGAGACAAGCACACCCAGCAAACACATGGAGTTTCAAACTGGTGCCCCCACAGTCCTGTGAGTGGTATTGGATTGTGGCACATTACTGTCTTGTTGGTTCAGACGCTGCAAGCAGCTAGCTTTGCACCTGTGCGTAGACAACAGTTTTTAAATCTGTACGCTCAAATGTGTAAAGCGGGCAAGGTGTTACAGTGAAGAGACAGGGCTCGGAGTACCTGCTGTGGCTTGCTCATTGTCCACTTCCCTTGCTGACCAGCGTGGAAAGAGCTCTCTGCTGAGGGCCTTGTTGAATGCACCTTGGAACACAGAGACTGCACTTCCTGGCCTGCTCCCACTCAGGGCCAGATTTCACCAAAACAAATGAATCACTGTTTTTGATTCCTTCATCATCTCGTAATTGGCTTCCAAAGAGGAATGATTAATGGCTGCATTTCCCAACCGTGTTGTTTCAGTTGCCTCCGCTGGTGGTGCTGGAGGATGCACTGAGAAGTACCTACAGCTGGTGACTCTCGGCTGGGTCTGGGGGCCCCAGGACCGGCTGTCCAGGTGTGCTGCCACAGGAGGTTTTCAGAGGAGACGCTCTTTGTTGTGCTTTTGTTCTAAAGGAAGACGATTTTAAACAGTCAAATCTTACTTATAATTTAAACTCTACTTTCCTTAAGATCTGTGCTAATTTTTTTTTATATTATGGTCAGCTCAGCCTGCCCTGGGGGTGGAGCTGGCGCAGCATGTGGTGCTGGGGATCAAACCGAGGTCCCTATGGTTGCCTAAGCTTGCCTAAGCAGGTGCCTTAGACCCCTGAGCCATCTCGCCGGCCTGTGCTAATTTTTAGATATGAAAAAAGGTACACATTTTAGAGTTCTCCTTGAGCTTCTCCCCCCCCCC
>PVKN010012310.1:0-20862 GCA_004027915.1 Capromys pilorides
CTTTTTTTTTTTTTTTTTAACGGTACCGGGGTTCGAACTCATGACGTTGCACTTGCCATGCAGGAACTTGTGCCACGAAGCTATTTCCCCAGCCCCAAAACTAGAATTTCTTTAGCCCAAGAAATAGTCTCTCTTCTGATGAAAAGATAAGTTAATAATTGTGAAACCCCAATTCACCAGTGTGATAGACCCCTTGTAAGATATAAACACTCATAGCCATCCTCAGAGAGCCAACATGACTGCTGCTTTTTAGGTATGTTGACACCTCTAGATGAAAGAAACTAGTTGATTGTACTTGTCACTTGGAGGTGCCCCACTCATTCATGCTAGAGATAGAGGTCTAGAGTGTGGCAGAGTTGCTGAGAGCTCATGATCTAAAAAGAGGGGAGAGTCGAGCTGGTCACTTTAACCAGCATGCTTGTATACTTTGAAGGGTCCCAAATTTTTGAAACAGGTGAATTTTCCTGCAGCCAAACACTCAGAAAATTGCAAAAGTGTCAGAGCTAAAAGGAAACTTAACAATTAGCTAATGATTCAAATTACTTTTATGACAGTGAAGAGCAAGTTGAAGGGTAGACAGGTAAAGTCGCCTACCATGCAGCTTAACAAGAAAAGGAGGAGGAGTAACACCCTGGTGGTCGGGCCCATAGCCAACATCATGATGCTCTCTCTCTTAGGTCCAGTTCAGGAGAGGAGAGAAGAAGGGGCAACCTGCCTGTGCACTGCAGGTACACACAATGAAAGCACAGCGAAGGGACCCCTGGTGGGGAAACAACCCCCACCAGTAAGCCTGAGGCAATGTGGTGGATAAGGATAATTTTCTGTGTGTTCTGACAGATCTTTAGCAACCAGTTCAAGTGGTAGGGAGCAGATGTGCAGCATTTGCCACTTTTTGTGGTGTAAACATTCTCATCCTGGAAGATTTTAAGTTACCAACCTGATGGTACTGACCGTGAACTAGAGAAGATATGCACATGTAGCTCTAATGAGCTGGTACACTGGCTATAGCATGCCACTGGAGTTGCTGACAAATCTAAAAGGCTTGGGTTGGCAGATAAAATGCCTTCTCACTTCACAAGGAAAAGTCACCCATGTTTGTGATAAAAAGTCTAGCTCCACATTCATAAAACCCTAAGGTTTCCAGTTCCCACCATGTCCATGAGACCTAAAGAGAACCAAAGTTTGGAAAAGTCACTTGGCACATGGCTTATCATGTCTGTATCTCAGGGTACTATCCTTCCTCATTGACCTCAGGCACAAGCACTGAGAAATGGAATCCAATACTATCTTAATACTTTGGGCAAGCATTTCTGTTCCACTAGCAACTGGATCCAAATTCTTCCTCAATCTTCTTTTGAGGAGAAGAGAATCAAAGCTAGGGCAGTAACTCACAAGAGACAATTCTTAGCCTGGACTTTCATTTTGCCACGCACTGATTAGAGAAAGAAACCAGTGTATAAACAAGGGTAGATGATGACACAATTGTTCTGACAGCTCACAAATGGAATTATCTCTTGAAGAACATGTTTAAGGAACAACTGTACTATGTAATGGACATTTTCTGGTGATTCTGACAGGTTAAGCTCCACCATGGGTAACTGGACAGTGATCAGGATGAGCTGTGCCATTCCTTGGGCAGTTGCCAGGAGGCCTCTGGAGAAAAGAGAATTCAGGGAACTCAGTTTCAGAAGTAGAGAAGAATGAGTACCAGGCAGATAACACCCAGATCCACTTTAAAGAAAAGAGCTACATGTGTTAGTGTCCCATCTTTTGTTCAGTTTTCCTGACCCATGATCAGCTACATCAAAATGTTGTAAGCGCAACCCTTTCCAGAGGATCACCCAATTGGTATTTCCCCTCACCCTTCAAAACATGTTTACTTCACAAAATCAACAGATATAAGTTTCTTTAAGGTGCAGAACATACAAGATATGTTGACTTAGATAAGAATTCACTTTAAAATTGAAAACTCTTTGGGGATCCTCTAATGGATCCAGATTTCCCACAATCAACTTTGCCATCAGCATTTCAGGAGCACATCTACTGTTTAAGGCAAGGACATTTTCAAGATAAACAACCAGAGAAACTTAAAAAGAATCTGAAATTTTAAGAAGGCAAGTAAGCCAACAAACAAGTAGACTTAGTACTATGATTTTTCATGTTTCAGAAAAAAAATAACTCAAAGGAATTATAGCCTCCTTGAATTCAGAAGAACTCACAAATATTTTTGAGAAATATTTTGGTGGGAGGCTCCCAACACAGGACCATTTGGCTTGATCTCTCCTAAGTTTCCTCCCCTACCTCCAAATACATGAAGCTCACCTTGAACAAAGGGAGCTAAAACATTCTGAGCTAGAGACCTCCCGAAGTCACACCAATTGATAAGTCAAATTAGTACCAAGACATGAAATAAGGCAGCAGCACCTTTGCTCTGTACTGATGAATGCATTATACTGCCCACTTTGTTCCATTAAACACAACTTCTGACAAGGAGGAAAAAGAAAGCACTTCCAGCAGACACTCACCACCTTTCCTAATACTACTGAGCGTTTCCACAAGTCTTTTCATCTTCAAAGCACTTGAAGAACATTAGTTAATTAATCCTTCCAACAGCCCTGCAAGGTGAGGACCCATTATCTCCATTTTACAGATGGAGAAATGCAATGTGTTGAACACAAGCATAAAATCTAGTAACAGAACTCCCAGTCACTGAGCTGAGATCCCTCTGGGCATCTGTGATGTCCACTCCAGCCTGCCAAGGTATCTCATCCCCAACCTCAATGTTGCCAGAAGTTCCTAACCAGGAGGTAACCAAGCAGAAAGAGGGCCAGAGGCAAGACAAACAAGGCTGTCATGTTAACCTTTCCAAGTCTCTAATTAATTCATGATTTCACCGGACTGTCTGGTTAGGGGTGGTCCTTTTTGAAGCTTAGGTGGAGGAGAAGATGCCTTCTCAATCTTCTTATTATGGTATTTTTTTCTCCATAGCTTTCTCTGGGTCATATTTTAACTAGTGCTAAAGACAGCAAATGCATTGATAGGAATAATTTAAATCCTTTCTGGAACCAAGGAGGTTCTAAGCAAATAAGTGAAATGCCATTGGCACAGTGCTGTTATTGTTCAAGTTTTCTTATACTTAAGGACAAGACCTACTCTGATCAAACCTCAGCTGCAAATGCCAGTTGGAGTTTCATCAAAACCCCATAATTAAATGCAGTATAGGAATTTTATGTGTACCCCAAGCCTACTACTCAAGGCATAGTTCCAAACTGTGGTGGTCTTAAGAGTTCTTGAATTTTCAAAAGTTCAAAAAACCACATGAAGATTCAGACTGCTGGCACATCTTCAGAATTGTGCCGTTTTAGTTTATGTTTCTGAGATGAGATCTCACTGTGTGGCCCAAGCTTGTCTCAAGCTTCTGGGCCCAAGCAACCTCTTGCCTCAGCCTCCCACATGTCAAGGTACCTGACCAGAATAGTGACTTTTACATGGGGTCCATGTGTCCTGTGATAACTATGAGCAAAGCTTCCCAGTTCCTACCTTTGGGTTTTGAACACTATTGTCTACCATTAGAAGTGAAAGCTGTGTGCTTTGTATATCCAAGTACATAAAAAATAACCCAGAGCCCATTTTCCTCACTCTTTCCAAGTGTCTTACAGGTTCTTCTCCTTAAGAGTGCATAGAAGAAGAGGGCCAGCAAGTTAGCTCAGTGGACTAAATGGCTGCCTAGGCAAGTGCAGGAACCAGGGTTCAATCCCCAGTACTACATGCTGTGCTGGCCCTGCCCCTGAGTACCTTGAGCAGGCCACTGAGTCTGGGTGTGGTGGTGCATGACTGTAATCCCAGCATTGGGGAGGCTGAAAACAGGAGGATTACTATTAGTCTGAGCTATGTGGTGAGAACCTGTACCAAATACATTTTTTAAAAAAAGTACACAGAAGATTTGTAAACTAGAATGCAAGAAGCATTGTGGTTCCACACTGACTCTCAACAAGGGGCTATTCTCCCCCAGAGGACAGCTGCCAGTGGCTAAGGACATTTTTAGTTGCATCAATCTGGGCAAGGGTCATAAGTGCTCCTGGTACCTAATGAGTAGAAGCCAGGGACAGAGATGGTGCTAAGCATCCTATAGTTTAAATGACAGGTACAGAAGGATCCAGTCCCAGTGTTCATAGTGCCAAACAGAAGCAGCCCAGGACTAGAAGCAAACTAATGGATGAGGCACATGCTGAGGGTTTGAACCAAAACATACAAATTGTTGCATCGAACCATTAGCTGCCTTTATCACTAGGACCAATTCCTGTTGCCAAACAAAAACAAAGAAGAAAGACCAACCCAAATAAAAAGAACTCAGCAAATTCTACTTCCTTAGAATTTAATCATAATCTTGATAATTTTATTACCCAATATTGTGAATAAAAATGTAAGATTTATTTATTTTAAACATACTGTGAGGTATGTGATGACAGGGGCTACACTACATTTCTTTTATCACTAATGATACTGAGTACATAATAGATTTAAAATAATGAACCAATTGATGAACACGGGCCCCAACTACACAGTGGAGGAGACAAACCACCACATGCAATGGAAAGAAATATATCTTGTATATAAATCTAATCATGGTATAAGAACACATTAGGAAAGTGGTGCAGTCACATTCAAAAACAAGTAAGCAAATAAAATGTTACAATTTTTAAAAAGTGTAATACCATACACGTATATTGTGGAATCTGAGAAAGCTGATCTCACAGAAACTGACAGAAGAGTGGTGGTTACTGGAGGGCAGGGACAGCAGGATGGGGGTTTGGGAAGAACTTATTCAGGGGATACTAAGAGCCAGGAACAAAAAGCTGTGGGGTAAGATTTCACAACATGCTAATCATGTAAATAAGAAGGTTGTACTGTATATTTCAAAAAGCTAGAAGAAAGGATTTTAATTTTTTTTTACCAAAAGGAAATGATAAATGTTTGCAAAAATAAGTGTTTAACCTGATTTAAATTTTAATCACTATACATATGTATCAAATATTACATACACCCTGTTAATACATACAACTTTTATATTTTGTGTATCCACAAGAAATTTTAAAAAAAACAAATGAATCTTATAGGCATGCTACTGATCAAAAGAACCCAACACAAATAATATATACTGTGTAATTCCATTTATCTGCAATTAGCTCAAATGAGTCTATGATGACAGAGGTTAGAATAATAGTTACTACTGCAAAAGGCAAAGTAGGAATATTGATGAAAAAGCCTGTGAGGGAACATTCTGGAACACTTTCTCGACTTGATTTGTAGTGACATGGGTGCCTACACGCCAAAATTTATCAAAAACTATATACTTAAGAATTATTGACATTAATGTAGTCAATTTAATCTCATTTTTCAATAAAATATTAATTAAAAGCACAAAGAGTTGGACATGGTGAAGCACACTTGCAATCCCAGCAATCCTTAGGAGGCTGAGGCAGGAAGATTGTTGCAAGTTGGAGATCAGCCTAGGCTACAAAGTGAGCCCAAGGCTAGCCTGAACTGTTCATCAAGACCCTGTCTCAAAAAGCAAAAATACAAACAAATGAAAGCACAAAGAACAAAAAGAAAAAATAAGCCACAGTATAAAAGCCTTAAATTATAGCTTTCAACAGGTAGGCTTATGTTAATATTGCTCTTTCGAATGGTAAATATTCACAGCTTTCATACAAATTTCATCTCCAACAGTTGTCTTCTTTCTTAATTAAAATGCAAATACAGACTTGGTGGTTAGAAAACAAGGCAGAGAAAAAATCCTCTCTGAATGTTAAGGAACACATACCAACTTATTTCTCAAATAATAAATTTAAACCTAGGACTGAAAAGTTCAGGTCTGTCTTCACAATCCATGCCAACACACACACACACACACACATACACACACACACGCACACACACACACACACACACACACACACACATGCACGCACACCATTGATGTGACTGCCTGGGGGAGCTCATAACAGTAATAATGCTACTTGAAAATCTAAACATTGTACTTCACAGTAAAGGAACCACCCCTGCTTCCTCTCTCCTGAGAAATAAAGTCATTAGTTCCCTGCTACTAAAAAAAAAAATTTAGAAAGATAGCAAGTCCAGGTTGCAAGGCCTTCTAAAACTAGTAAGTTCTCACCTATGCACCACAACTGAAGTTTCACATTCTAGTAGCCCTTTAACTTCCTGCCTCTATTTTCTTATTTGAACTTCAATAGCATATCATTACAAACTGCTACTGTGACTAGTTAAAAGAGCACAGGAAGAGAATGTTCAGTTGGCAAACGAGAAACTGGCATTGTCTTTTTAAATGATAACTATTAAAGAATGCCACCCCACATTTACTGTGATTATACTGCTGTAAGGCTAAAGAATGTATTTCCATCATGAAGTTCTAAATATTTATAAAGACTCTTTACTCTGCCCACATGGATTTTCAGCTTCAAATGAACAGGAATTATTTTTTCAAGTTTATGTTAGGCAATGCCAAGATAGTACAAGATAAGCTTTCAGTATCTGTCTAGTGAATAATACATGGATGGATGGATGGATGGATGGATGAATGGATGGATGGATGGATGGGAACACAGATGGAAGAATGAGTAGATGAATGCATGGATAGATTAATGAACGGGTGTAGAGATGAATAGGTACATAGATGCCTGCAAGGGTGAATTAGTAATAGGATAATAAGAAGATGAAAATCAGGTTAATGGTAGAATGGACAAGCAAAGCATTATTTTTGGCTCCTTTAATTGTTTTCATTAGACAGTATTTATTATTTAATTAATACTAATTTTTTTGGCAGGACTGGGGTTCGAACTCACAACCTTGCACTTGCCAGGCAGGCACTTGTGCCACGGAGCTCTCTCCCCAGCCTCCAATACTAATTTTAAGTATCAAAATATAACCTCTTAGAAAAGGGAAGGAGTCAGCTCATTGCATGCTGATGTAAAATACTATGATATTCAGAAATAAAATAATTGGTCTACAGCCACCAATCACTAGCAGAAAGCTGAGGTTTATTGAAGAAAGCTAAGGTTAAGGCAATGGAAATTTATAAATCCATCAAGTTCATGGATAAGGTACACAAAGATTTGCTCCCAATATCTAGAAATAGTAGAAAAGACTTAAGAATTATTTATTCTAAAAGTGTATATGAACAGTACGCTTTAATAATCCAGGACTGGTCTGGGGAGATAGCTCCGTGGCACAAGTGCCTGCTGGGCAAGTGCGAGGTCATGAGTTTGAACCCTGGTCCTGAAAAAAAATTCCAGAGCTATGCCTTTATAGAAAAAAAATAATGCCTTACCTTTTTTTTGCAGAACCAAGGATTGAACTCAGGAACTTGCGCTTGCCAGGCAAGTGCTTATTCTATTGAGCTATCTCTCTGGCCCAATATCTTACCTTTTAATGTGAACTGGGGGAAGAATTTTAGCTGTTCGTTACACATACCTTACAGCTGGATGACAGCAGAAGCTCGGGTTGAGTGGTGCATGATCATGATTGATGGTTTCTTACCTTCTAGAATTTCTAAGCATTCAAAATTTGCATATGTTATCTCTTTTTAACATGTATGTGCACACATGGGCACATACATGGCTCTTATAGTAGCAGACCAAATTGAAGCAACATTATGTAAATTTAAACAAGCAAGAACAAATACCAACCAGGCTTTCCACAGCATAAAAGAGATTGTTATTTTCTTTTTATGCTTTCCACATAGGCATTTTGTCTATACTTTTGATCTTGCTTCAAATCCAAAATGACAGCCCAAGGCTTTAAGTTTTATTATTCTGAGAAACATACTACATCATGGAAGTTTAAGACCAAGTTTACAAGGTCTACTTGGGAAAGAAAAAGTTTCAATAGAAAATTTCAATGTAACTATGGTAATAGTTCAAAACCAAATTTTCTAATATTCCAAGTACTAAGGGAAGACCATTGAAGATTTTACAGTGTGCATGCTGATGTAATATACTATCCACAAGAAAGACATGCTTTTTTGATGTCCAGGCTCTGTATTTTAAAAGGGAAAATCTGCTTATACAAGTATAATAAATTTGGTTTAAGATAAATTTAAAGATAGGACAACATGCACAAGACCTTGGGTTCAATCCCCAGTACCACACAAAAAGAAGAATGAATGTATATTAAAGCATAAGAATGCTAAGATAAAACTGAAGCAAAAATATAGAAAAATAATCACATTAAATTTTTATCTTATCCACAAATGTATGTACAAGAATAGGAAAGGGCAGGGCCAGTGAGATAGCTCAGCAGTCT
This sequence comes from Capromys pilorides, assembly GCA_004027915.1. Classification (NCBI taxonomy): domain Eukaryota; kingdom Metazoa; phylum Chordata; class Mammalia; order Rodentia; family Capromyidae; genus Capromys; species Capromys pilorides. Next base: position 8,323 of record PVKN010012310.1, read on the forward strand.
AAAGCGCCAGCTTAGGCAAGCTTAGGCAATGGCTGGGCCCACGGTTTCATCCTGGGCACCACATGCTGTACCAGCCATAACATAAATAAATAAATACAGATTTTTTTTTTAAAGGGGGTCCAGGGATACAGCTTTTGCACAAGAATCTGCCTGTGAAGCATAAGGTCCTGAGTTCGATTCCTAATACCATCAAAAATAACAAGAAAGGAGTCTCTGCTATGAGAGCCTTAACTGTGTAACATAGGTTTCTCTGTCACTACCCTGACATCAGTATTCTCCTCTATTTCTTCCTTGCTGTGGGGTGTCATTTCCTCCTCCTTCCCCTCCTCTTTTTCTTAATTTTCTTCATCAATTCTCTGACACATTCTCTATGTCAGTCACTTTCCAGTTCTCTGTTTTCTGTCCCTTCCAAATTAGAAGGGCTGCATAAACATTATAATGCAGGTGTACTTTGAGAAAATGGAAAGGCGCCTTGGTCCAGACCTTTGAAAACTTAATAGGCTTCATCGTTGTCTGCAAACTGGAGGTTTCACAAATCCTGAGAGCACAGCTATTTTTCTTTTCCACCAGGTCAGCTGGAATCTAGAAGAAGTTTATGGAATTACCAACTTCTTTGGTATTGGATAGAGGGTAGCAAAGAGAGGAGAGAAGGCATGGTGTCCTGACAGACTGCAGGTAAGGGTGCTGAGGATAGACTCCGGAAGGCCAACTATGTGTGAAGTTTCTCCCAGGACTGAAAAAGAAAACTGCTCAGAAGGGACAACACTTCCCATGGTGATGAAGTGGTCATCTCTACGTGCCTAAAAAAAAATCAGAGATAATGAAGACTTCAGCATTGTGAGAATGAGTGATTTTTATTTATTTTTTTTGGTGCGATCGCATTCAAACTCACTACCTTGCACTTGCCGGGCAGGCATTTGTGCCACAGAGTTATCTCCCAGCCCCTTAAGAATGAATGATTCTGTTTCATTTATACTAGTTTATCTTAGTTCATTAAAAAGAACGTCTTATGTTATAACTTGTTTGTTTCTTCTCTGTAAGAATCTTTTTGGTCTATTCCTTGTACTCTGTCTAATCATTTTGGAGATTATCGTGGGCAGTATATTAATTATTGTTATTCTAATATTATGAAAGCTTGTGTTATTTTTCATAAAATAAAAAATGATGCTCTCTAGTGATTTAAAGACATTTGTACATACATTACAACTTGGCTTGTGTTTATCTTTTCTTCTTTGCATCAATTTCTTGCTGCTTTGTTTTATTAGAAAGAGTGCTTCATGAGCAAGGCCAAGATGTAACCTCGCAGTGAAAATAACAGGCTCCATGCTTTAGAGGAGATTTGAGAACTGCACAACAGATAATGAAAACAAAGCCTGTGCTTTTGTAGCATATGCAGTTTTGGAAGTGATTTCAGAAACATGTTTTCAGGTGGCAAATTTGATCCTGACCTGAGTTCCTTAAAATGAGACTTTTGTAAATGTGGCTACAAACAGAGAGGCCATTGCTGGCAAAATGGAAAATTAATCAAAGGCAAAATATTGATGCACAAAATCTGTTTCTACTTATATTGCTCATCCAAATGTAAATCACTAGAATGGTTTCACAGAATAGTCTGCAGCCCTATTATGGGGTATGCAAATGTGTTGACCACACTGTAACTTCTATGAACATCTTTTTAATGCCAAGTTATGATTGGTCCGATCAATAAAATGCCAAAAGAGCAGCAATTCTGAAAAATTTTGTTTATTCACTTAAATGACAAAATAAACTCTGAGGGTCATTTGTAAAATTATTGCCCAAAATGTGGGTTTTGCATTGCGTTTTATTTTACTTGGAGCAGCTCAAAAAGTTATATTACAGGTATTAATAATTGACATGCAACTAAACTGGTTCCAATGCAATCATCCAAACTTCGTGCACCTGCTCCTATTCTATTGCCTGTTTCCCGTGACATGCTTTGTATCATTTTGAAATGTTGCAGGAAAAATAGCTTTTAAAATAAAATCATTGTAGATGTTCACTATTTAAAAGTAGAAATTTCTGTATGCTAACTCAAATTTTTATGTTTTTTGTCAATCACACATTGCCTATGTCTCCTTGCTCTGGACAACAGCAGACTCTAGTAGTTGTGACAAAAACTAAATGCTCTTCAAAGCCTAACATACTTACTATCTGACCCTTTACAGAGAAAGTTTGCTGACCCTGCTATATAATACTTCAATTTTTAAAAATCTTATTTGGTGTTCTTTTGAAAGTCTGAGAATGGATTCTCTTGTATTAAATTCACATATACCTAGGAATACAGAAGCACTGTGTAACCTAAACTCTGTGAAGGTATTAACCAGCAGGCTGATAAAGAGGGTGGATGTAATTATCTCGCTATTTCTTAGAGAGAAAAATCATCTTTTTCAAGTCCCATTTAAAGAAAATCATACTCTTTTGAATCTCGATACCAATTTATACCAATCATAGTAACTATTCCAAATAAAATGAACTCCCATGTTCTTTCTCTGTTGCTCTCTGTGTCTCTGTCTCTCTCACACACTCACACTCTCACACATAATCACAAACTCACACACTCACACATACACAAAAACTCACACTCTCACACTCTTTCTCTCTTACACACAATCACACTCACATACTCTCAAACACACACGAACTCAGATTCTCACAGTCAACCACAAACTCACACATTCACTCTCTCGCACACACACACAAACTCACACTCTCTTACACACACTCTCTCTTTCTCTCACACACACAAACCTTCTCTCTCTCTCTCTCTCTCTCTCTCTCTCTCTCTCTCTCTCTCTCTCTCTCTCTCTCTCTCCCTCTCTCTCTTCCACAGTTCCCTGGTAGATGCTTCCATTCACTCAGGAAACATTTATTAACACCTACTACATGATAGGCACTATCATGAGCCCTGAGAATACAAAGCAGAATAAATAACACATAGCCTCTGCCCTCACCCAGCTTTGACTTGGCTGAAACAGATGTTTACTAAGTGACTGTAGTCACATGCAGTGAGTATCACTAAGAGAAATACTTCCAAGCACTAAAATGGTTTGGCAGCCAAGTGGAGAGAGTAAGCAGATGGAGTTTAAGCAGACTTCATAGAGGAATTTACATTTGGTTTGGGCTTTGAAGTCTGAGTAGGAGTTGTTTACAGCAAATAATAGAAAAGGGGAATTTTTAAGCAGCAGGAATAACAGACAAGAAAATGAGACAAGTGGCAGGTCTGGGATCTGCACACGCATGCACCGCAGTGCAGCAAGGGCAGAGAAATGCAGAGCTACAGGCTGGGGAGAGACAGCCAGGTTCAGCCCTATTTCTTACAGAGGAGTTTAGGTTTTATTTTATAAAAGTACAGGTTAAACATATTTCCTAAGCATAGCAGTAACATGCTGAGTGTTCTCGTTTAAGAGGATTCTGTGGGCAGGATGGGGAGAGGGAACCTCAGGAAGAAACAGCCTGAAAGCAGCAACTCCCTGGCTTTATCAGTGTATCCACTCCTGCCCATGCACGAGCCCTCTCTGGCACCTTGAGCGAACAGGGCATCCATAAATGGAAAATGTCACAGAGCCTGAGTGAATAGAGGAAAGAATCCACACGATCTGTTGGTTAGAAATTACTCAACAGGCCAAGCATGCCAATTTTACTTCCTAAAAGGCAAAAATCCCTTGCTATTGTTGCTTGTGGGCCTGGAAGTCTCTGATACCCAGAATGAGCCCATGGAACTGGCATCAAAATTAGGCAGAAACGCTACAGTTACCAGCTTTTGTGCTTGTGGTCAAAAAAGAATGAAGACTCTGTTTCAAAGCGCAGAAACATTGATTATTATAATATCCTGATCACAGCCCAGACATCTCCAACTCCTGGAATGTTTGTTCCATGCGCTCCCTTCAGAAATTCCTTCTCATTACAGAATTCTTGCAAAAGTGAAATAATTCCAGCTACTGTTCTTCCCATAAAAGGGACCACTGTGCTTCTGCTACTTTCCCCCAGCATGCTTCTGTAGGTGGTCATTTCAACAATAAAGGAAGTTCAAGGGTTCAAACAGATTTCCACTGTTACAGCGCAAAAATTTGAGGTTTTATCAAGGAAGTCCTCCCTGCCGTGCACTTATGCTTGAATTCAAGGCTGGCTCTTTCTTCCGAAAGCTGTGGAGAAAGGAGGGCAGAGGGAAAGGTGGTAAGGAACTGGGAGCGGGAAGAGGAGAAGATAAGCGACTAAAGAAATCAGGGCTCTCAATCAGAAGTAAATGGTTGCCTCCAGACATCTGATACCCCGAGACTCTGGAAGGCTGAGGAAAACAGTCTGGTGGAATTGATTCATCCCCCACTCTTCTGGTCGGCTTTTCATTCCCACGAGTTGATGCACGTGGCTGCAAGAATACCTGCAGGGGCTGTGTGCAGACTGGATCGTGCCTGGCAGCATGGTCACAGTGCCTGGGAGCATGGTCACAGGATTCAGGAAGAATCCAGGTACTGTCCCAGAGTCCTGACAGAGAACATTTACTTGTTCTCTGTGCGGTCTTGTGATGCACATATTGTTTGGCCATTTCCAGCAAGGTCTCCACCCCTGTGCGATGTCCTGCGACCTCCCCAGGGCAGAGCAGGGAGGATTCAGTCACATGATGCACCCCTCCCCCCCTTGAGTTGCTAAGGACAACAGAAAACTGCTGCTTCACCAGTTTTTCCCTCTGCCTTTCTAGGCTGCTTCTGAATCTCAAAGGAAAGGTTAGTCGTGAGGTCCCCTGTTGCCCCACCCCAAGCGCCTTGACGCTGGGCTTCTAATGCCTCCTTGGCCTCCAAGTGTGAGTGTGCTCATCTGGGTGCTGGGGTGGAAGGAGAGGCTCTGTTTGTCTGAGCCTGTAAGTGGAATACATCATTCTCACCATATCCAGAGTAGATGCAAAAAAAAAAAAACGACAGATAAAAAATTTCATTTTCCCTAAAACTGTGGATGCCTCAGCCTCCCTAAGTCCCAAGCTTTTGTAAGTAAGGAGGGGAAAAGAGGTTGAAGGGAGGTGAGAGAATGGGGAAAAAAGAAGAATCAAGTTATATCATGTACAGGCCGGGTGTGGCAGCACACACCTGTAATCCCAGCACTTGGGAAACTGAGGCAGGAGGATTGGTGTGAGTTCAAGATCAGCCTGGGCTACAAAAGAGAGTTCAAGACCAGCCTTGAACTCAAAAGCTAGAATTTTGAGTTATCAAAAGCTACTCTGGTGACATTTTTTTTTGCTACTACTAATGAGCTAGTAAGCTCCTCAAGAATACAGATCCAGGGCCGGCGAGATGGTTCAGTGGTCTAAAGCGCCTGCTTAGGAGGGCTCAGGCAACTGCGGGGACTGCAGTTCGAACCCCGGCACCACATGCTGCGCCAGCGCCACCACCAGGGCAGGCTGAGCCAGCCACAAAATGAATAAATAAAGAAACAAACAAACACAACAAGCAAACAAATAAATAAATAAATAAAAAAATTAAAAAAAAAAAAAAAAAGAATACAGATCCAAGCTAAGAAAAGGAATTCTTTAAAACCTATATCCAGCAGGGCATGGTGGCACAGGCCTGTAATCTCAGTACTCCGAAGGCTGAGGCATGGTGGCACAGGCCTGTAATCTCAGTACTCGGAAGGTTGAGGCAGGAGGATCACTGAGTTCCAAATCAGCCTGGCCTACAAAGTGTGCTCAAGACCAGCCAAATCTGCATAGAGAGACTATTTCAAAAAGACAAAAGAAAGTATACCCAATGATGACACCAAGAAGGGAAAATATTAACAAATAACAACCTGAAACCCATATTTTGTTAGTATTTAGAAATACAAAAGATTTAGATATATATAATGACCACATTCACCATAGGGAATTTGCACCTGTAGATGACATAACTTTTTTTTTTATTTTTTTGAGACAGTGTCTCACTATGCAGTTCAGGCTGACCTTGAACTATGTAGCCCAGGCTGGCCTTGGACTCATGTCAGTCCTCCTGCCTCAGACTCCCTAGTGCTGGTATGACAAGCATGCACCACCACATCTATCCTACTTTGCTTCCATTTTATCTTTCTTTTTCTCATTTTTTCTTTTCCCTTCCTTCCTTTCCCCTTCTCCTTTCCCTAGTCCCCTTTCCATTTGAATATATATATGTAGTTTTTTGGGGTTTTTTTGAGTTTTTTGTATTTTTTTAATTTTAGTATATCTATTGTATATTTTGGTTCTTATTTACACTTTCAGTTTCTCACACCAGAGAGACAATGTGATATTTGCACCTGTTTCTCATTTGTTTCACTTAAGAGTAGTTCTCAAGGGACTGGTGAGCCCTAAGCACCTGCTTAGGAAAGCTGAGGCAACAGCAGTGACTACAGTTCAATCCCCAGCACCACATGCTGTGCCAGCCCCACCCCTGGGGCAGGCTGAGCCAGCCATAAAAAAAAAAAAAAAAGTAGGTCTCCAAGATGCATCCATTTAGCTAGAAATGTCTCACGAGTATCCTCACATATCTTCTTTATTCGTTCATCAAATGATGGGCATTTGGGTTGTTTCCAAGATTTAGCTATTACAAATTGTTAATTCTTTTGAGCAGATACAAAGAAGGGGAACAGCTGAGTCAAATAGAATCTCTAGTCATAGTTCTTAGGAATCCTCACACTAATGTCCACAGTGGTTACACCAGTCTACCTTTCCACTGACAGTGAAGAAGGGTTCCTTTATCCCCACAGCTTCCCCAGCGTTGTTTACTAGTCGATTTCTTGATAATAGCCATTCTTCCCAAGATGAGATGGAACCTCAGCATTGTTTTAACTTGCATCTCTTGAATGATCAGTGATGTTGAACAGTTTTTCCTATATTTATTTGCCATTTGTTCTTCTTTATCTGAGAAGTGTGCATATGCTTATTTTCTAATTAGGTCTTTAAACTTGGGAGGTCTGTGGGCTTTTCTTTTCACTTGTTTACATATTCTAGTTATTAGTCCTTTGTCTGAGAAACAGCTTGCAAAAAATTTTTTTCCCACACTGTGTGTTGTCACTTTACTGTTACTTATTTCTTATGGTGTACAAAATCTTTTAAATTAAGATGAGCTCCAGTTGTTTATGTTGTGTAATATTTCTTGTGTGATCAGGGTTTTGTTCATAGTCTTTACTATACCTATATCTTTAAGAGTTTTACCTATTCTTTTTTTTTTTTTTTTTTTGGCAGGACCAGGCTTTGAACTCATGACCTTGCATTTGTCAGGCAGGCATTTGTGCCACAGAGCTATCTCCCCAGTCCCTAAGAGTTTTACCTATTCTTTCTTCCAGAAGATTTAATGTTTCTCCTTCCATATTTAGATCTTTTTATTTTAGTTTAGTGCATCGTAAGAGACATGGATCTAGCTTTAGTCTTCAGCATGTGGAAAGCCAGTTTTTCCAGCACCATTTATTAAAGAGGTTTTCTTCTAATGAGTGTGTTTGGTCCCTTTGTTAATGATAAGGTGTAAACCAATATATTTTTAAAAATGACTGGCACATGATTTTGTTGATGGCATTGTGGGTGATTCAAATGGCTGATGTACCAGGTGAACATTTAGAAGTCACATGCTGAGGGGCTTCACGGATGCACATCTGCACCTTAGAGTCTGCCCCTCCCCCTTAGGTGACTGTCACACCTTCCCTCTCTGCTGTTTCTTGCTCATTTCTCGAAGAAGTCAAGTATGACCATAATGTAGCTGATCTGGTAGACACACACAACCTAATGCATGGGCTTCAAGAATGACAAAGTCTTCTCACCACAGTCTGGACCATTACTTCTAAATAATCAAATTCTCAGAATAAGCATTCTGAGTCAAGGGCCAAGGTTATTTGTTGTATGTGCATTTTTGTGTCTGCAGTTTAGATGTAGGGCATGTTGGAAGGAAACAAGTCAATTGATTTTGTAAAAAATAAGAGAACGTTTCTTCAGGCTTCCCAGATGAAGATGTATCTTACTATATTTATTGTTTAGATTTTGTGAAGATGAGCTCCCTCCTGTGATGAAGGGGTTGTTCTGCTTGTACTCTATGCTTTTTTGAAGAGTTTCCTCAAACACGTTTGTAAGGACATTGAGAGGCAGATTTGATGTGCCTTGGGCTGCAGTACAAAGCTAAGACAGTAGCTCCTGTATTTGAGAGTAGAGAGAGTCAAAATATCTCTTTTTGTAAAGAAATAAGGTTTTAAAAAAGCACTTGAGAAAATAAAACAATATTACCTTGTAATGAAATGTCAACAACATTTTCATTTTTTCATTTGACTCTCCAAACTCATAGCCTGCTATGATTTAGCTGAATGATAACTTCACTTTTTCCTTTTTAAGAAAGAGGTGTAATTTCCTTGGAAAATAAAAGGAAGGATATAGGTAACCTATGTTTAGAAGGCACAGCTATCCCCCAAATTACTATAAAGCAGATTTTCCCAAATATTAGGCAGGGCCAGGTTACAAAACCCCAAAGCTCATGTTGATTGTCTTCCCATCAGAAGAAAGAGCCCAAGGATACTGATTTAACATGAATTCAAAGAATGAGAGTAACCTTTTTTATGCTTATCCACTTTTGTTGATCCAACTTTTGAAACTGTCTATCATTTCAAACTTTCCGGTGTAAAAGGATTAATGAGTGATAAATTCCCTGAGGAAAAACAGGTGAGCAGATAGTACAAGCTAGATTTATCATGCCAATAAATCCGCTTTTCAGAAACAGCCTTCTCACTTAGAAAAGCCTGGTTCTCTCTTATTTCTGGGTGAATAACCATTTCTTCTTTTCCCCCTCTGGGAAGAAAGAAAGAAAAGTATTTTGAATAGAGTCTGAAAAGATTAATCAATCTGACGATGCCTGTAGTTTCATTTCAATTAATGCCTAGCTTCAAACTGCCCAATGACATCAAGAGAGAATGACTCAGAACAAAAGTGACTTGCAGAGCCCGCACTTAAAAAGATCCATGCAAATAGCATCATCATCATGGAAGAGCACTAATTAAGCAACCCATATGATGATGATGCAATCAACTTGGGAGGAGAAAAGACAACAATGACCACACCACCTCAAGTTTAATTGGATCAGATAGCCATATTCCTGCTACAATCAGGATATTTATTTAGAAAATGGAATATATTTGTTTACTGTAGACCAAAATTACACATTCAGGAATTTCTCTTTGCTGAGCTGAATGAGGCATGATAACACTTATTTCTCATTATATCTGTGTGTGTGTGTGTGTGTGTGTGTGTGTGTGTGTGTGTGTACAACCACATGTGCGAATCTGCTGGAGGGCAAAACAGGTGAAACTCTTGAAGACACAGGCCTAGGCAAGGACTTGCTGAACAGAACCCCAATGGCTCCAGACATAAGAATATCAAGAATCAACAAATGGGATTATACCAAACTAAGCAAAGCAAAGGAAACAAACAAAAGAGTGATGAGACAACAGAATGGGAAAAAACTACCAGTTATTTGTTGAACTGAAGACTAATATCTAAAATATATAAAGAACTAAAAAAATTAGATTCCTCAAAATAGAGACATAAAAAATGGGCAACCAAAATGAATAGATACTTCTCAGAAGAAGAGGTAAAGATGGCCAAGAAATATAAGAAAGGATGTTTGATGTAACTGACTATTTTAGAAACGCAAATTATAACAACATTGAGATATCATCTTAGTCCAAAAAGAATGGCTACCACCAAGAAATCAAATAATAACTGGTGAAGTTGTGGGGAAAAAGGACCTGTTCTATATTGTTGGTAGAAGTGTCAACTAGTACAACCACTGTAAAGATCAGTATGGAGATGCCTCAAAAACCAAACTAGCAATTCCATTTGACTCTACTATCCCCCTTCTAGGTATCTTCCCAAAAGATTTAAAGATATAATGTAGTGATACACACATACCCATGTTTATAGCAGCACAACTCACAATAGATAAATCTTGAAACCAGCCTATATGTCCATTAACAGATGAATGGATAAAGAAAATGTGCTCTTTATACACAATGGAGTACTACTCTGCCATAAACAGGGATAAACTGGAGCCATCTGTAGGAAAGTGGATGCACCTTCAGACCATAATGTTAAGTAAAATAACTCAGACATACAATCTTAAATGGCATGGCTCTTCGTGTATGAGAAACCCAAATTATACACAAAGAGCAAAAGAGCAGATAGATATCAGGAAATAAGGAAATAGATTTCTCTCAAAGGGGCACAAGAAATGGAGGAAGGGGAAAGGAGAGGGGATAGAAAAAAGAATTGGAGAAAAATGAAATAGAGCTTTTGCAAATGCAATGGGAAGGGTGCCAAGAGTTGGAAGGGGCAGGAAGGAATGTGAAGGGCAGAGAACCAACACATAATTAAGATGCATTATGTGCATATACTAACTTCCTGTGATAAATGTTACTAAGAAAAAAAAATTTAAATCAAGCACATGTGTATGCACATGCACATGTTAAACATACAGGCATTCATTTTTTTGGCATTCAAATTTTAACTAGGTGCCATGTATCAATTGTTATGGAGTTCGGCCATACAGTAAAAGCTTAACACTTAAAACAGGAGGTTAACAAACTTCAACCCACAAGCCAAATTGCCCCACAACAAATTTCTGACAATAAAGCTTTATTGTAACACAACCGCACTTATTCATTTACACACTATTTTTTTATTCCTTTCCCACTCAATGATAAAGTCAAACAGAGGTGACAGAGACTTTATGACCTACTGCGCTTACAGTTTTCTTGCTCTCTGGTCTTGACAGAAAATAGTTTGCTCAGGGCCAGCCAAATAGCTCAGTGAATTAAAGCACCTGCAAGCAGGTGCAGGAGCCAGGGGTTTGATCCACAGGCCTGCCATGCTAGATCCACCCCTGGGGTGCACTGAGATGGCAATTGAGACTGGGCATGGTGGCTCACATCTGTAATCCCAGCTCATGGGAGGCTGTAAACAGGTGGATCACTACGAGTCTGACCTAGTAATGAGACTCTGAACACTCTGTAGAACCTTCCCTAAAACACAAAAAAAAAGAAAGAAAAGAGTTTGCCCGATTTTAAAACAATGAATAGCTTCTAACTCACATGTAAACCTGCATGAATATGTTCCGATTTCATTCAACAAGCTCTAAACCTTTGCCCCACAAGGTATTAGAGAGAGATGTTAAATATGATGACATACTGAGAATTCAGGTTAAAGGAACTTTTGAGATTTAGTATAATTACTACCCCTGTTTTAAATCTTAATTTCTTTGAAACACTTTTGAGCTATGTTCTTAGTGTATTATGATACGTATATGGAATTTATTTTAGATATTTAAATCATAACTAAGACACTATTTCACCATAAATGCCTTTGCAATGGAGCCACACAATGGTACACATATATGCATGAGATTTTCTCACTATTGCATATGAATACATATACTTAACTTTGTAACTAAATATGCCCTCACTTGTGATCATGTCATTCCATGCAACTGAAAACTTCAGGGGGATTCAGTATATAACAGCCAGAACTGCTGAATGTTCATCCAAGCTCTCTTGAGTCAAAATTATGAAGTTATGCAAAATCCCAAAACCACTGTGAAAGACATCTGCACTGGGCATAACCATCAGTAACTTCTTACAAAACATATTATCCTGTTTCAGAAAAAATTATTTGTTCTTGTTTCTCATGTAGAAAAAAGAAAACTGTTGTATAGTGCATTTGGAACAAATACAAACGGGGTGTAAGGCATCCAAGAGAAAAAAAAACTGTTGCAGAATATAGTCACCAGTTTTTCTGAACTACTTGGATATATTTAACAGAATATTCATTTTCTCTTCTAAGTTTAATAAGTCTGATTTCATTTCTCACACAGAAATTTTTAATTATTCCTAGGTGATATGAAATCACTTTCTTTTTAAAATATGTGTAACGTTTTTTTGTTTTTTTTTTTTACTGTTTGAGGCTAAGGACCAAGTACAAATACATACCATTACATTCATCATCTGCTGAACCCAGCTTGGAAGGTGACACAGATAGTGATGATGTGCTGTAAGGGAGTAACGAGTGGGTTGCACTGTATGTAGATGCAGGTTGTCACATTCATGACTTGAATCTGGGGTACATGACTTCTTTCCCTGGGTAGTCAACCTCAAGCAAATATAGTTTATTGGAGCCAGCAGGCCTCATTATGATCTGGCACTAAACACAGCCTATTCCTTTTACTAGAGAATATATCTTAACTTTCTTAGTAAGAAAAATGACAGCAATGTGAAAAGTCCATAGTACTAGTCTTTATTGTATTGATAACATCTTTAAGTTAGTAGAAGGAAAATATATTATGTAGGGATTGCCAACCCATTATGGAACTAGATCGCATATTAGACAGAATGAATATGATAAATGAATATGGGAAAATCATTCTTTGAAATCTCATTGAAATCTTTGGCTTGGGAATAACAGTTTCCTGATACTTGACCAAAATTGCCACTTCTGGGGAAACATCTTACATGCCATTCCTTAATTGAGGATTCCAGAATATTCTTAATGTACTGGAA
>PVKN010012311.1:0-13969 GCA_004027915.1 Capromys pilorides
TGGTACCACAAAAAAAAAAAAAAAAAAAAAAAGAATAAATCTGGGGAGATTGGGTATGGTGGCACACACCTGTAATCCCAGCACTTGGGAAGCTGAAAACAAGAGGATCACTACAAGTCTCATCTGTGCAATGAGACCCTGTAGACTCTGTACTAAGTACAAAAGGAAAAAAAAAAAAGAATAAGCTGGGGCTGGGGAGATAGCTCAGCAGCAGCATAAGCGCTGGCCTGGCAAACGCAAGGTCCCAAGTTCAATCCCCAATAAGAAATAAATAAATAAGATGTCAGATATAGTGGCACATTACTGTAATCCCAGCACTAGGAGGGCTAAGGCAGGAGGATCACTGGGAATTCAAGACCTGCTTGGGCTACATAATGAGTTAAAGGTCAACCTGAACAGCATAGCGAGGCCCCATCTTAAAAGAGGAAAGAGAGACAAAGGGTACATGCAAGCAAGCTAGCTGCTGCAAGCATTCACACAGCCTTTTTGTAAACATAAGTTTTCATTTCTCTTGGGTAATAACTACCTAGGAGCATGACTACTGGACTGCATAAATTATGTATCTAAAAAAAACTGAATCAGTATTCTAAACCTACACTTCTGTGTGCAAATAGTACAAAACAGACTTATTTATAAGGCATGTACTCTTCACTCTCCAACCAGTCACAGTTCCTATAGCTCCTTATTAAAATCCCTGCCAGGTGAGGTGGCACATGTCTGCAATCCCAGCACTTGGAAGGCTGAGGCAGGAGGATTATTCCAAGTTCAAAACCAACGTGGGTTACACAGTGAGCTCAAGGCCAGCCTGAATTGCATAGAGACCCTAGCTCAGAAAGATACATACATACATACATACACGCATACATACACACATCCCTGATCTCCCCAATTTCATTCCACCTGCTTAGAGACTACAAACAGTTGAAGACACAGAGGAAGAGAAAGGAGCATGGCATTAATTAGATTTGCAATTTATAAAATTTTCATCATTATAGAAAATCAAACTGAAGGGGCCGGCGAGATGGTTCAGTGGTCTAAAGCGCCTGCTTAGGAGGGCTCAGGCAACTGCGGGGACTGCAGTTCAATCCCCGGCACCACATGCTGCGCCAGCGCCACCACCAGGGCAGGCTGAGCCAGCCACAAAATGAATAAAGAAAGAAACAGACAAACACAACAAGCAAAAAAATAAATAAATAAATAAAATTAAAAAAAAAAAAAAAAAATCAAACTGAAGTGCAAAGAAAAGATGACAGCAAGGACTGCAAATAAGCATTTACTGACGTCCTGCAAGAGCACTGTGGAGAGTAGGCAGCGTTGTTTCAGTGGAAAAGATGAGATGACACATGAATGAAGCTTGTGTTTTGTTTTCAGTACTGGAGATCAAAACATCCCATTCCAGGGCTGGCGAGATGGTTCAGTGGTCTAAAGCGCCTGCTTAGGAAAGCTCAGGCAACTGCAGGGACTGCGGTTCGATCCCCGGCACCACATGCTGCACCAGCCCCACCACCAGGGCAGGCTGGGCCAGCCACAAAATAAATAATAAATAAAGAAACAAACAAATACAACAAGCAAACAAACAAATAAATAAATTTTTAAGCGGAAAAAAAAAAAAAGAAAACATCCCATTCCAGGGCTGATGAGATAGCTCAGGGGCACAAGTGCCTGCCTGGCAAGTTCAAGGTCCTCAGTTCAATCCCTGGTTCCAGAAAAAAAAAAAAAGAATCCCATTCCACCCCCAGGATCTCACTCAGCTGTCCAGGCCACATAGAAAGACCCCTTCTCTTAATCTGCAGTCCACCTGCCTCAGTCTTCCTTAGGGCTGGGATTACCTACCGGCTTATGCCATCCCACCTGGCTAATTACTGAGGCAATTTTTATGTAGTAATTCTCAAGCTAGTGATGCAATGAATATGAGTTATGAGATGCCAAAGATGATGTGACCCTTCAATTTCTGGCATACACAACAAGGTAGTCAAAAGTGCTTACAGAAATGAGTAGCACTAGAGCCACAGCATCTCTGGCAGGAGGAAATGAAGACTGGGAAATCAGTTTGGACTGTAAATTTAAGATGTCTATGCCAAAGTAACTAGCATCCAAAAGAAGTGAAGATACACATCTCGGAATTACTGACCTATAACTATTATTTAAAGCCACAGAATTGGATGAGATCTCCTACAGAGCAGAGAAACAGGAGAAAAATCTCATACATCACAGGCTGAGCTGAAGAAAACCTTATGTTATGGTTTGTGTATAGGTGTCCCCCAAAGCCTCATGCAGTCACCAGGTGGCTTAGAATGGAATTCGTAATTGATTCTTGTGGAAATGGGTGCTGCCTCTCCCTTGGGGCAGGTGATTTGCATTTCAATGTAAGGTAGAAAGAGAAGTTAGCTGTTTGAGCAGCTGCTAGCTCTCTCCCAGTGCTTTTGCTCTTACCAGCCACCATGAAAAGTTGCTCTCTGCCATGCGCCTCTCTACCTTGGAGTCAGCTGAATATGGACTGAAACCTCCAATAACTGTGAGTTAAATAAACCTTTCCTCCCCTCATTTTGAGTGTTGGGTATTTGTCCCAGCAACAAGAGAAGACTAAGACACCTAGCAAAAGAGAACAGCAGAAGAGATAGAATGAAATAGGTATTAGAAGAAAAATTGAGAGAATAATGTCCTCTGAAGTGATAAACCAAGCCAAGTACCACTTAAGAAGTAAAATAAATTCATTCAAAAAATACACATTAAGGGCCAGCCAGATAACTCAGCAGATTAAAACACCTGCTTAGGCAGACGCAGGGACTGGGGTTCAATTCCCAGCCTGCCGTGCCAACCCTATCCCTGGGGTGTGCAGAGCCCATGATTGAGACTGGTCATGGTAGCACGAACCTATGATTCTAGCACTTGGGAAGCTGAAAATGGAAGGATCACTACAAGTCTGATCTTTGTGGGGAGATCCTGTAGACCCTGTACTAAATACGTTAAAAAAAAAAAAAAAAAATTTAAACACCTACTACATGCCAGATATTGTCAGTACTAAGAATATAGTCATAAATGGTCTCCACCTCTTAGAAACTATCATTTAGTGGGAGAACAACAAACAAACATTAAATGAAGGTTAAGTAAAGCCAGGTAAGAACTAGAAACACTAGGCATGGTCAGGAATTCTGAGCCATTTTATATGTATATGAACATGGAACAGATAAGTAAATGTACCAGAGGGACTGATATCCCACTTTAAGAGAAGGTCTTAGTAGGCAGGCCAAATAGCTTAGCAGATTAAAGAGGCTGCAGGCAGGCACAGGGGCCAAGGGTTCAATCCCCAGGCCTACCATGCCTGGCCCTACTCCTGGGGTGTGCTGAGTCAGCAACTGAGACAGGGTGTGGTGAGGCATTCTGTAATCCCAGCTCTTAGGAGGCTGTAAATAGGTGGATCACTACGAGTCCAATCTAGTAGTGAGATCCTGAACACCTTGTAGACCCTTCCCTAAAATACAAATAAATAAGAGGGTCTTGCTATCTTGCCCAGGCTGTCCTCAAACTTCTTTAAAAAATAAAAATAAAAAAACTTTATTTATGTTATGACCATCTCAGCCTGCCCTGGGGGTGGGACTGGCACAGCATGTGGTGCCAGGGATCAAACTGAGGTCCCTGCGGTTGCCTCAGCTTACCTAAGCAGGCGCTTTAGACCACTGAGCTATCTCGTCGGCCCTGTCCTCAAACTTCTGCTCAATGAGTCAAGTAATTCTGCTCAACCTCCCAAATGCTCAGATAACAAGACATGTACCACCAGGCCCCATAATATTACTCTTTGTATGTGGTGATTTCTCTGATAAGACAACATCTCGAGGTAGACCTTAAAAGAGTGGGGTGTAAATGACGTAAAGAGTTACACAATATTACAGGTAGATGTCAATAAGTGTAAGAACCTAGAAGACCCAAGCACAGCAAGTAGTGGCAGAGTCTGCAAGAAAAGGTGTGGCAGAGATTAGCAAGTTCCTTTGGCTCCTCCACAGAGAACAGATCATAAGAAATCAAGCAGTTCATTCTCCAGCCTCAGCTGGGGCACCATCATCAACATCAAGCTATGGGCTGTGCTACTACAGTGGGGAGCAGCAATTGTCTGTGCCAGCCTAAGGCCTCCTGCACCTCTAGCCCCACTGTCATGTCCACTCAGCTCACTGCTATTCTCACGGGTCCCATGAAACAGATGAAGAATTTGATGCTCCACTGGGTGGATACTTCAGTATGCCAGATATGAATACCTGGGAATCATATAACGGGATGAACACATCTGTTGGCTACGATCTGGCTCCAGAACTCAAAATCACTGATGCTGCTTTGCAGGCAAGCAGATAGTTAAATTATTCTGCTAGAGCTATTGGTACGCTACAGACTACAGACAGTTGAAGGCATGGGGGAGGGCCTCATAAAGAAACCTACCCCTATGCCATCTAGGAACTCAAGAATTTTAAACAAACCCAGAGAAACTAGGCCTTGACAAAGTGTAAACCTGCACAGATGGGCTTCCTTCACAAGGATTTTTATTTCAACAAATTTTCCTTTACTGAGCACTAAACCATATAATAGTAATTTGGCCTTTAAAAAATAGTGTGTTTGAACTGGGGTGGGGGGGAAGCAAGCAAGTGTAAGGAGTCCAATTCAAAGGAGGCTACTGTAATCATTTAAGCAGGTGGTAATAATGATGGTGAGGACTGGTTTTATGTGTTAGCTGCATTAAGTAATAGTTCTATTATTCAATCAAACATTAATGGAAGTGTCCAGCGAAGGCATTTTATAGATATAACTAAGGTTTATAATCAGCTGACTTTAAGTAAAACAGATTGGTCTAAACAATCTGGATGAGCCTGAATCAATTCAAAGAGTATAAGAGCAGAAATGAGGTTTCCCAAAGAATTCCAACCATGGATATCAATTTCTACGCCCAGTCAGAGTTCCAGGCTGTCATCTTCCACAGCCCATCCACCTTGGCCTCACCAAGCCAGACCCACAGTCCATCCCTTGCAATAAATTCCTTGCATCTCCTACTGCTTCTGCTTCTCTGGCTAAACACTGACTGGTACCAAGTTTGGTGCCTGAAAGTAAGATGCTGCTATAACAAATACAAGTGAGATCTGGTCGGGTGTGGTGATTACAGGCACATGCCTATAATCCCAGCACTTGGGAGGCTGAGGCACGAGGATCAGTGCAAGTTCGAGACCAGCCGGGACTACAAAAGTGAGCTCAAGGCCAGCCTGAACTGCATAGCGAGACCCTGTCTCAAAAATACACACAAAAAAGAGAGAAAGTGGTTCTAAAATTGGAGAAGAGGGAGCTGGGGAGATAGCTCCGTGGCACATGTGCCTGCCTGGCAATTGCAAAGTCATGAGTTTGAACCCCGGTCCCGCAAAAAAAAAAATAATAATAATAGTAACAATAATAATAAAAACATTGGAGGAGAAGGGGCCGGTGAGATGGTTCAGCAGTACAAAGCACCTGCTTAGGAAAGCTTAGGTAACCGCAAGGACCCCAGTTCGGTCCCTGGCACCACATGCTGCGCCAACCTCAGCCCCAGGGCAGGCTGAGCCGGCCATAATAATAATATTTTTTTAAAAAGCTTTTAAATAAATAATAAAAAATAAAATTGGAGGGGCCGGCGAGATGGTTCAGTGGTCTAAAGCACCTGCTTAGGAGGGCTCAGGCGACTGCGGGGACTGCAGTTCGATCCCCGGCACCACATGCTGTGCCAGCGCCACCACCAGGGCAGGCTGAGCCAGCCACAAAATGAATAAATAAACAAACAAACAAACACAACAAGCAAACAAATAAATAAATAAAAATAAAATTTAAAAAAAAATAAAATAAAATAAAATTGGAGGGGCTGGGGAGATAGCTCTGTGGCACAAGTGCCTGCCTGGCAAGTGCAAGTCATGAGTTCAAACCTCGGTCCTGCAAAAAAAAAAAAAAAAAAAAAAGAGATTCTAAAAAAAAATTGGAGAAGCTGAGCATGGTAGCACACCCTTGTAATCCCAGCACTCAGGAGGCTGAGGCAGTAGGGTGAGTTTGAGGGTAGCCTGAGTTACATAGTGAGTTCAAAGCCAATATAACTACATAGTGAGGCCCCATCTCAAAAATACATAAAATAAGGCCGGCAAGATATCTCTGTGGACTAAGCACCGGCATAGGCAAGCACAGGGGTTTCCTGGCACCACATACCATGCCAGCCCTGCTCATGGACACACTGACCTGGGCACTGAGTCTAGCCAAATGTGGTGTCACACACCCCTAACCCCAATGCTGGGGAGGCTGAAAACAGGAGGATCACTATGAGTCTGATCTGTGTAGTGAGACCCTGTAGACCCTGTACTAAAATATATAAATGCTGTGTAGTGAGACCCTGTACCAAATACATTAAGAAAGAGGGGAGGGGAGGGGAAGAGAAGGGAGGGGGAAGGGAGGGGAGGGGAAAGCAGAGGAGAGGAGAGGAGAGGAGAGGAGAGGAGAGGAGAAGGAATAAAGGCAGAGTCAGGGTGGAGCTCAGTGATAGAGTGCTTGCATAGCATATTTAGGCTCTGGGTTCAATTTCCCCAAAAATGCCCCCCTCCAAAAAAAAAGGGCCACTGGACTACAGAAACCTGATATGCAAGACTGACACAAGTACTCTTCGAGCTGTAAGAAGAAAGCAAATTCTGGTATATGGCGCTAAATGAAATAAGTCACCAATATGAGGTACTCTGAGTAACCAAAATTAGAGACTGAAAATAGAAGGATGAGGTGTGGTGGCACATACCTATAATCCCAGTTCTCAGAAGGCTGAGGCAGGAGGGTCTCTGTGAGTTCAAGGCTAGCTTGACTACAAAGTGAGTTCAAGGTCGGCCTGAACTACACAGCGAGACCCTGTCTCAAAAAGTAGAAAGGAAAGGAAAGGAAAAGATGTGTCTGGAGCTGACAGAAGGTGAGAATAGGGAGTTATTGGTTACAAGTATTCAGCTACAGTTTCATAAAGTAAAGAGTTCCTTGGACAGTGAATGTATATAACACCACTAAACAATACACTTACAATGCTTAGTACAGAAAATTTTACATTATATGTATATTACCACAATTTTTAACTAGGGTAGAAAAACCTATTCAACTGCAAATTTATTCTACCCTTCAAGAAAAAGGAAAAGTAATCTGAAAGCAGGGGCTAGAGCCCCAGGCCCAGAGTACAGTCTCAAGCTGCAGAAAATTACTTCCAGACTTTGGAACCTAGTAAACCATTTTCCCTGCTGGATTTTGACATTGCTTATGCCAGTGACTCATTCGTTCCTTCCTTCCTTTTTCTCTCTTCTGAAATGGGAATATCTATAACTGCTATACTATGCCTTTAATATGTCCTACAATATTGTATTTTGGGAATAGATAACATATGATTTACATAGTGAGAATTTATACCCTGGAGCTGATATTTAAGGTGAGATCTTTGACTTGAGTCGATGCTGCACTAGGTTAATACTTTCAGGGATTTCGGAATTGGATAAATGTAGGGTACTTTATATTCAGGGTAGAAGAGAATCTCAAATATATAGTAATTTATTACAGAAGCCACAGGAAATTAAACTTATACAGATAACTCAAACAAGGGTAATTATGGTGATGTTAAGGAGTGATGAAAGTAAAGACATATGTTGAAAACACTACAGAGTTTGTAGATACACGTGGTATCTTGGTTTGTGAACTTAAATCTTTCCACAATTCTACTCACAAACAGAATTGAAAAAGAGGGGGGCTGGCAAGATAGATCAGCAGTCTAAAGCACCTGCTTAAGCAAGCTTAGGGAACCGCAGGAACCGCAGTTCGATCCCTGGCACATGCTGCGCCAGCCCCACTCTCAGGGCAGGCTGAGCCGGCCATAATATTTAAAAAAAAAAAAAAAAAAAAAAGAAGGCCGGCCAGATAGCTTAGGCAAGCGCAGGGACCAGTGTTTGATCCTTAGTGTGCCATGCCAGCCCTCCCTCAGGGCATGCTGACATCCGATTGACACTGGGCATGGTGCACACCAACACTTGGGAGATTGAAAACAGGAGGATCACTATGAGCCCAATCAGTGCAGTGAGACCCTATAGACCGCATACTAAATACATTACCCAAAAAAAAAAAAAAAAGAATCAAATTTTCCCATAAGGTCAACATTTAACCTAAACTCTGAATTTTGTTCAATTTTTGTCCAATTCAATTTGCAACCAGAATTGAGGAAAGAATTAAATTCATGAACCAAGCCACCACTGTAACTGGATTCCATAAAGTGGGAAAGATGACTACAAGGTTCTTGTGTTAGTAAGCAGAAGATGACTTACTGTTTCACTAAACTATGGAAAAATTAGTTCAACAACATACAAGTCAGTGGTGACCACAATGAAAATGACTTTGGTAGATGTGGGGCTAGACAACAGAATAAAGAAAGCTGCTTCCAGAGAAGCAGGCGTGGTGCTAGGTGTCTGTAATCCCAACACTCAGGAGGCTGAGGCAGGGGACTGCAAAGAGTTTGCAGCCACCCTGGGCTACACAGTAAAACCCTGCCTCAAAAAAAGAAAAAAAGAAGAGGGGTTGGGGGGATAGCTCAAGGACACAAGTGCCTGCCTGGCAAGTGCAAGGTCCTGAGTTGGATCCCTGGTTCCACAAAAAAAAAAAAAAAAAAAAAGAGCTGGAGAGATAGCTCTGTGGCAAAAGTGCCTGTCTGGTAAGTGCGAGGTCATGAGTTTGAACCTGGGTCCCGCAAAGAAAGAAAGAAAGAAAGAAAGAAAGAAAGAAAGAAAGAAAGAAAGAAAGAAAGAAAGAAAGAAAGAAAGAAAGAAAGAGAAAGGAAAAGAGTCCAGAGAGCCAAATATAGCAGCACATGCCTGTAATCCCAGTACTCTGAGAGGCTAAGGCAGAAGATTGTAAATTAAAGCCCAGCCTGGGGAACCTGGTGAAACAATCTCAAAATAAAACAAGGGCTGGGAACAAAGTTCAGTACGAAGGACCTGGGTTCAATCCCCAGTACTATGAAAGGAAGAGAGGAGAGGAAAGAAGGAAGCCAGAGTGCTACGTTCTTATAATTTACTTTGAATATTGTACTGTTCTCCTTCCAGTTATGTTACTCATCCATTCATTGCCCTCAACTCTATCTTGCTCCAATCTTTCATAGACCAAAGTTCAAGTAACAAGTTGGTACAGTTTGAAGTCAGTATGTTCAGGGGATATAGGTCAAAGGAGACATGTCCACAACACTGTCCTTTGAGCAGGAGAAAAGATTTCATTCATTTATTAGGTATTTACTGATCATCTACTACACACCATGCGTACCAGGCAATATGCTGGACGCTGGGAATATAGAAGTAAAAAGACATACATGGGTTCTGGCTTCACAAAGGTGATTATGAAAAGAAACCATCAGGTCTGGGATTATAACACAATACTAAAGCACCTGCCTAGCAAGCTCAAAGCTCTGGGTTCAATCTCCAGTGAAGAAAAACAAAAATGTAATTTTTGTGCTACAAAAGACATTTTCTGGCTGCTATGAATAATTAGCATGTACTGAGGGACTAGCATATGTTAAATGCTCTACACCATAACTATTTAGTCTCACATTTATCCTGTAAGGAAATAGAAATTTTGAAAAATTAATAATAGTCTTGTCCAAGACCAAAGAGCCAGTGAATAGTACAGCCAAGACTGAAAACAGAGGTGTTCAACCCTAAACAGATCACCAGGATCTCTAACTACTATTTCCATTGTAGGGAAACAAACTATGCTTTTAAGAAACAAAACAAGTGTCCAGAAGAGGTAAGCAAAGAGCATTATGAAGTAAAAGTTTCAAAGATCCTTGTTCTAGAAAGAGCTTTCTAAGTTTTCTAACCTCATAGGATGAAGGTAAAATTTGGAGAGTATTCAAAAATCCCTTAACACTCTCCAAATAGAACAAAAGGTTACACTATAATTAACTTGGTTTTATTTACGCACCCAATAAGTTATGTTGAAAATAAAATGTCATGAATACCTTGTCCAAATTGTATATATCATGTGCACTATTCATTCATGCAGATCTGCTTAAGTTTACCGTCAGAATCAGTTATTGGGAAGGGGGGGCTGCTACAGAGGCTGATTTAGGAAAATGACTAAATAATTATCTGACTCAATGTATACAAACATTCATAAAGAATATAATGAAAATAAACCATATGATCCTATGGACATATTGTGGGTAAAGAAAATCTAAAGTTACTTCGTTATGTTCTTGGTTCCTCATTCCATTCCAAAACATTTTTTTTTTTTTAATGTACTTGGTACAGGGTCTCACTATGCAGCTTGGACTCTCATAGTGATTCTCCTGTTTTCAGCCTCCCCAGCACAGGTGTGCACCACCATGCTGATCTTGGTGTGCCTGGGGGCGGGGTAAGTTCCAAATCTGGTGCACAGGATAGAACCCCAGTCCCTGCATTTGCCTAAGCAGGCGCTTAGTCTGCTATCTTGCTGGCCCTCCAGAACACTCTCATCCCTCCTATAAAAGGTACAAACAGAAAGGTAATAAAACAATGTACAATAGTTTACTGAACTTATAAAACCAGATAAAATACCGAATCATTGCCATCAATGTCATAACCCTAATACATAAACCTGGCATGTCAGATTTATAGACTAAAAGGCTCAGAAACTGAAGCTTTACTTCAGAAAAAAGTGATTTTTCTTAGCCATGCAAGAGCTAAGAAAAAAAATGCCTCTTACTTATAATTTCCTAATTCTTTTCATATCTCAAAATAAAGATATGCATACAGAAAACAAAAACACTACTTCAGTGGGTTAGGGATGCAGCTGGGTGCAAGAGTAAGGTCTTTTCACTACCACCGAAAATAACAAAAATAGTAACCAGGCATGATGGCATACACCTTTAATCCCAGAACTCTAGGAAGGCTGAAGCAGGAGAAGTTTAAGTCTTGCCTGAGTGACTAGTGACTTAATGAGACCCTGTCTTAAGATAGTTTGAAAAAACAGAAAAGGCTGGGGATGTACCTAACTGACAAAACTTTGGGTTCGAACTTCAACACTAAAAAAAAAAGAAATAAGATTAATTATATTAATCATATTAGTAAACAGAAATCAACAATAAAGGGCCGGCAAGATGGTTCAGTGGTCTAAAGCTCCTGCTTAGGAAAGCTCAGGCAACTGCAGGGACTGCGGTTCGATCCCCGGCACCACATGCTGCGCCAGCCCCACCACCAGGAAAGGCTGAGCCAGCCACAAAATAAATAAATAAACACACAAACACAACAAGCAAACAAATAAATAAACAAATTTAAAAAAACAAAACTAAACAAAAAAACAATAAAGCCAAAAGGGCCGGGGAGATAGCTCTGTGGCACAAGTGCCTGCCTGGCAAGTGCAAGGTCGTGAGTTTGAATCCCGGTCACACACAAAAAAAATAAAGCTAAAGCTGAGAATGAAGCTCAAAGGAAGAGTACTTGCCTAGCAAGGCCTTGGGTTCAATCTTCAGCATGAGACACATGCACACGTACACGCACACATGCAAAAATGAAGCCAAAGTTTCAACCATGATAAAACCATTCTAATGCCAAAAGGCAACATGGTATAACCCAAAGTACAAAGGGAAGACAGCTTCCCAAGTTCCTATAAATTTTGTGGTAGTAAAAAATATGCACAAATTAACCATGATTAAGAGACCCTGATGTCACTTAAACCACTTACAGTTAAAAGGACTCTAAAACAATAGCAAAAAAATTCTAAAAATGTGGATGTTACAGTACACCCTTATTTGGTAGTACTGACTGAACAACTTAACATGTGAAGTCACAATTACAGTTTTTATTTCAGCTATGACAACGAAACACAATGAGGATTTCAAAGACTATTTTAAAAGCTATTAATTCCCTGATTATTACCACAAGGAATCTTCAGTTACCGACATTTTTGCTCACTATGCTAAAGAGTTCAAAGAAGAGATATTTACTAAAAGTAAAATTTAGGTACCTCATATGCACTGTTCTAGTGAGTGATAGCATTTAAATCAGACAGACATGGGCCAGTGAGATGGCTCAGCGGTCTAAAGCACCTGCTTAGGCAGGCTTAGGCAACCGCTGGGACCGCAGTTCGATCCCCAGCACCACATGCTGTGCCAGCCCCACCCCCAGGGCAGGCTGAGCTGGCCATAATATTTAAAAAAAAAAAAAAAGGAAATACATAAATCAGATAGACATGAGTTCAGGTCCTAATTGTGATCTTCCTAAATTAGTTTCTCTCCAAACCTTTCTCCATGTCCTCTAACAGTCTCATGTTGCAAGAACTCCATTTCACAGAGGAGGAAATTAAATCATAAAGGGTTGGCCAGATAACTCAGTGGATTAAAGCACCTGCTTAGGTAGACGTAGGGATTCGAATCCAGTGAGCCATGGTGGCCCTGCCCCCAGGGTATGCTGAAAGGTTGACTGAGACTGGGTGTGGTGGCAGGCACCTATAATCCCAGCATTTGGGAGGCTGAAAACAGGAGGATCACTAGAGTCCAATCTACATTGTCAGACCCTGAACATCCTGTACTAAATACATAAAAAAAAGAAAAAGAAACTAAACCATAAATTGTAGCAGTGCGCCTATTACAGCCTCTCACAGCTGGTGATTAGCAGTATTCAGACGTCCTTACACCCTCAAACTGTCATGTAACCTCTTTGGCTGTACTCAATCCGATTAGGTTAGGGAGTTCAGGATTTTTTTTTTTCAAATCATAGCATGGTACTTCAATTTTTCTTGTTGTTTTGTTTTTGAGACAGAGTCTCATGCAGTTCAGGCTGGTCTTGAACTACATGGCCCAAGCTTGCCTCAAACTCAGTGATCCCCCGCCTCAGTCTCCCAAGTGCTAGAATTATAGCTCTGCCCAACCACACCCAGCCCCAATAATAATTTTTGAGAACTAAAACCTAAAAATTTTTAATTCCCATCTGGGAATATAGTAACAGATTTAGGATACACTCCAAATTTCAAAAAGAACTATCCATTATCAGCTCTCATTTATACAGGGAGTGACTTTTAAGTGCATATTAATAACAACAGAAAGCCAAGTGCAATGGTGCACACTTATAATACTAGCTACTTGGGAAGCTGAAACAGGACAGCTGCCAAATTTAAGACCAGCCTGGTCAATACAGCAAAACCCTGTCTTAAACTAAAAGACTAGGGATGTACATCAGAGGCAGAGAAGCCCTGGATTTAATTTCCAATACCACACACACAAAAAAAGAATGGGTAGCCAATGACATAAACAGCACCCAAAGAAAAAAACAACTGAGGTATTTGAAAATAAAATAAAAAGGAATTTGAATAACACTCCTTCCAAGAATGCTATGTTCTACTCCTGCTCTCTGAACAGTCCTTAAACACCGGCTGTGGCCTGGACCCAGGTGCCAGGCTGTGTTGGAGCCTCACACCACTTGATTTCTCAGTGCCTCCATCGAGCTACAGTGAGAGCTGACGACAAGGAACAGAGCTGCAGAACCCAAGACAACCTAAGCAATTAGTTCCACACAAGGCACACCGGCAAGTCACTCAATTTCTGCTGTAATACCTGCATTGACACTGACTTCAACTATTTTCTCTCTTCAGATCTGACATATAATTAGTATTTTTAGGAGTCCACGCAGTTGGGCTTTTTGTTTTGCAAAGTTGGAGTCAAGCACTGGGAGACCAAGCTATACCCCAGCCTTTTTTTTTTTTTTTTTTTTCCAGTTTTTCATTTTGATGGTGTATTGGTTACTTTCCTCATGGCTGAGACAAAATACATGACACCCAAAATTAAAGGTTTATTTTGGCTCACAGCTGGCTCCACAGCAGGGTGGGATGGTAAAGAGCATCACAGAGGAGAAAAATTCAGCTTACAGCAGGCACAAGGTGGCAAAAGCAGCAAGCAGCCAGCAATTTTCTTTCTATCCCTTATCCAGACTACCTACATGAGGGCAGA
>PVKN010012312.1:0-20878 GCA_004027915.1 Capromys pilorides
ACACATACCAGACACAGCCTAGAAGCAGTGATACACTATTTTCAGGACACCTGCATTTTGACTGTGAGCCATCACAGGAGGTCAAATGTGGGGTTTCCCACAAGCACTAACAAGTTTCAGAGTCTGGAGCAGTCTTTATTTTAGAACTACAGACGCTCAATCTGCAAAAGGCATGCAGAGGTAGATGGCTTCCAGCGTAACAGAGGATGTGTGTTGTGTGTGTAATACACAAAGCCAACACATTTAACGTGAGAGACTTAGAAATTCACACATTTTGGTACAGGAGGATGCAAAATCAATTTCCTATGGATATCAAGGATCAACTCTACATTTTTCCATAATTTAAAAATTAGTAATACACAAGAAAACACCAAACTGCACAGTATTACAGATGATTTGAGGCTCTCCAGCACTGACTAAAAAAAAAATAAATATTGAGTTGCATCAAATTTGGCTCAGTAAAGCTTTTTCAAAAAAGAATCTGTAGGGCCAGCGAGATGGTTCAGTGGTCTAAAGCGCCTGCTTAGGAGGGCTCAGGCAACTGCGGGGACTGCAGTTTGATCCCCGGCACCATGTGCTGCGCCAGCGCCACCACCAGGGCAGGCTGAGCCAGCCACAAAATGAATAAATAAAGAAACAAACAAACACAACAAGCAAACAAATAAATAAATAAAATTTTAAAAAAAAAGAATCTCTAATTTTATCAAAATAGTGATGCTCAGGAAATTATCTGAATTAATGTTAGTATACTGCTCCTGTATGTGCTTAACTGAGTATGTTCTAACATTGAAAAACTTCAATCTTACACTTAGCACTCTGAATAACACGAGAAAACAGGTCAAGAAGAAACAGCTGGCGGTGGCAACACGTGCCTGTCACAGCAGCACTCAGGAAGCTGAGGCAGAAGGTTTGCTGTGAGTTCAAGGCCTGCCTAAACTACGTGCTGAAACCTTGTCTTAAAAAAAAGAACCAAACAGCAGTTAACTGCAAATAACTAAAAGTGAATAATGAAATATATAAGAAATAGGTACCATCTCCCTTCCCAGAGTAAACTCACCAGCCAATGTAAAAGATGTCTGTGGAAGAATGCGACCACAACACTACTAATGTACACAGTCAAGATGGTGGAAAGAAGAGAGCTTACAGGGGCGCAAGCGCCCGACTGGCAAGTGCAAGGTCCTGAGTTTGATCCCTGGTTCCCCAAAATAAATAAATAATAGATAGATAGATAGATAGATAATCGAAGAATGAATTTAAAAAAAAAAAGAGCTTAGCTGGTTTTATCATTTTTTAATAGAGATTCTCACCACTGTCAACATATGAGAAAAATAATTCTATCACTCACATTACTCCCAACTGTCTCATTTAAGAAGCCTATCTGAAGATAACCAAACGGGCTGGGGAGATAGCTCAGGCAGTCTAATAGAGTGCCTGCCTGGCACGCACAAGGACCCAAGTTCAATCTCCAGTACTGCATGCTGTGCCAGCAGTCACCAACACCAGGCAGGATGGTGCATGCCTATAATTCCCAGCACTGGGGAGGCTGAGATAGGAGGATCACTACGAGTACGAGCTGCATAGCAAGACCCGTACCAAATAAATAACCAAACAGCCAGTATTAAAAGCACAGCATTTGGAGAAACCTGATTATTATCTTTTGCCTCCAACCTGCTGACCTGTAAAGGAAATGAGGCCCAGAGGGTGAGTGGGGGAGCAGAGCTGACCCTGAGCGACAGAACAACCCTCCATGGCCAGTGCTCCTTTCCCCGACAGCAGAGACCACGCAAAGCAAATACTAAATCCGAAGTGATAAAGAATCAAGAACTAATGTGGGGGAGCCAGCGACAGAGCTCAACTGCACAGCACCTGCACTGCGCAAAGCTCTAAGTTGGAATTTCTATGCAAAAAAAAAACCAATGAATGTGGGGCTGAGAACAGGAACAACACTCAGACCCTAAAAGCCGCCTCCACACCCCAACTCACAGTCACTGACTCTCTCTCCTCAGCAACAAACCTCCAGGAGCTACAGCAGCTCCACACCTGGAGTGCCTGGGAGATGCCAAAGTCTAGATGATGAGCTGTGAGCTCCTCAACCTCAAGAGTAAGAAAAGCTCTCCAAAGGCAGAACAGAAGACAACGTAAACAGAGAGAAAATGCTAGAGCATCAAAGCAGAAGGTCCAACTTGCAGTTACCAGAAACATCAGAAAGACAATAGAAGAAAAAAGAAAACAGTCAAACCAGAAATGTCCTTTAACTGGAAATAAGGAAATTAAAAAAAAAAAAAAAACTATAAAGCACTAAGAACAAAAATTACATTAGACTTTTAACACTGTTAAGTATTAGAAAAATGGAGCAATGTTCTGAAACTGAGGAAAAAAGTATTCTGAATCCAGAACTTTGTAACAAAACTATTAAATTAAGGATGCTTTTCATACATACATTTTAAAACTCTCACCCATTCCTTTTCTAAGCAAAAACAAAGTCAAGCAAAATGAGATTCAATACACAGCATCAGCTGGTGGCGCCCACCAGTAATGCCAACACTTGAGGAGGCTGAGGAAGATTGCAAATTCAGGCCCACATTTGGTAACTTAATTTAGAAAGGACCTATCTCAAAATTCAGAAAAACTGGAGATGTAGCTCAGTCAGTGCAAAGGACCTGAATTCAATCCCCAACACTGAAGAAGGAGCAAGGTTGTGAGTCTGAACCCTGGTCCGGCAAAAAAAGAAAAAAAGAAACACTGAAGGAAAAAGGTGGAAAGTAAGTGAGTGCCAACCAGTCTAACACAGAAAAGATGACAATGGGATACTGATGTGTAGCAAAGAAAACAGTCCCCAAATGCAAAGTCTCTGTATTTACTTGTTTATGTATTTATTTTTGGTACCAGAAATCAAATTTAGAGCCTTGCTCTTGCCAAGCAGGTGCTGTTCAGCTGAGCTACATCCCCGGCCTGCAAACTGTACTTTAAAAAAAAAAAATGGCCAGGGCCAGGGAGATAGCTCAGCTGCATATGCCTGCCTGTCAAGCGCAAGGTCACGTTAGATCTCTGGTATGGAAAAACCACAGATTAAAAAAAAAAAAAGTTGTCAGGCATGATGGTACAAGCCTGTAATCCTAGCACTCCCTGAGACAGAGGCAGAAGGATCACGGCAAATTCAAAGTCAGCCTGGACTACACAGTGAGTTCTGGGACAGTCTGGAGAGCCCTGTCTCAAAGGCTAGTTGCTGTAATACAGGACTATCACCCCAGCATCTCAGAAAGCTGAGGCAGGAAGACCTCTTGAGCCCAGAAGACAGGTCAGCCTAGGCATCACAGCAAAGAATTTATCTCCAAGTAAATAATCTCTTAAATTGAAATTGAAGGCATTATGTGACCAGCTTGGGCATATGGAAGAATATAAACTGCTAAGTTTGAATGAAGAATTCACAGTACATCAGCAGTGAAAAAGCAAACATAAACTAAAAAAAAAAAAAAATACACAAAGATAACTCAAATACAAAAACACTTATCACTTTATTATAACCATACAGTACTGGCACAATGAGGAGGAAACAAATCCTATGAAGTTGTTGAGGTGTGGAGTGGAAATCATCTAAATGGAAGGAGAACAGGAAATGGGAGCTATGCACGGTTTTAAGATGGATGTAGTGATGTAGACACTATAACAAACGAGGGCTAAGCAGCCTCTGAGGAGTAGGATAGGCACAGGCTGAAAGCCAACTGGAGAAGAAAACCGAACACAAACATCCGGAATACAAAATTATAAAAAATACTTTTTTTTTTTTTGTACTATGGCCGGTTCAGCCTGCCCTGGAGGTAGGGCTGGCGCAGCATGTGGTGCCGGGGATCCATGGGATCCAACCGCGGTCCCTCTGTTGCCTAAGCTGTCCTAAGCAGGCGCTTTAGACCGCTGAATCATCCTGCAGGCCTCAAACAATACTATTTTTTTTTGGTCTTTTTGAGACAGGGTCTCGCTATGCAGTTCAGGCTGGCCTTGAGCTCACTTTGATAGCCCAGGCTGGTCTCGAACTCACATCGATCCTCCTGCCTCAGCCTCCCAAGTGCTGGGATTATAGGCATGCTCCACCATGCCCAGCTAAAGATACTTTTTGAAAGGAAAAAAGAAACGCTAGAAAAAATACTAAAACATGGAGAACAGAATGAAAGACATGAAAGACACGGAAGACAAGTGATTCTCAACACATGGACACACTCCAAAATTCGCATATCCTACAAAGCCTGGCCAGTGAATGGCTGCCTGTCTCTGCCAACCTGGGAAAGTACTAATATTTGTTACAGCTCCCCCTCCACCCCATCTCTCCAAGAATTCAAAGCATCTTATCCCGTTATTCACCCAGAACTAACTACATGGATTAGCTCCACATGTTTTCATACGCCACTGAAAATCACCAAGCTCTTAAACGATTTCATGTTATTTGAAGAAAAACTTCTTAAAATAACTACTTTTAAGCGTCACATGTGGCTATTATAACCAATCCCAAAGATTTTGCCTCTAACCACTTTATTCAATGGAAAATGCATAAGGTTGAAAGAACACTCTCATCTCTCCATCAAGAATCTTATGAAACCTCTAAATCTGCTCTAAAAATACAAGTCGTATCAATTTCAGGAGTTACAGAAACTCCCAATGGGGTTCTGCTTTAGACTGTGTCACTAAGTTCGTATTTCTGACCGGACCGGCAGTTTGATATCCCAGTCTGTACGCAACCACTTATTCCTCAACGCCACCTGAAAGGGCTAGGGCCCACCCGCCGCCACTAAGAAATGCAGTCGGCCCACGGTCAAAATCTTGCTGAGCACCTATCTCACCTGGGAAGAGTATTTTTATCTCGACAAGTCTCAATAACCCGAAACAAAATCACCTTTAGGTAGCTATAGTACAACGGCACAACTGTGCTATTAGTTCATGGATGTCACGGTCCCAGGCCCGTGCCCGGAGAGAGCCTCCGAACACAACGATCCGTCGCTCTTATTCAGCGCTCACTAACCCGCGAGGCGCCCAACTCCTACGGCACTGTCGGCACGGCTCTGCCTGAGGCCGACCGGCCCACTCGCACTGAACTCCAGTCGTGACCCGCCAGTCCTGGTGACTCACCCTCAGGCAAACGGACTCACGATCCGGACAGTCCACCTCAACAGCCTCGTCCTCTGGAAGCCAGAGTGCAACGCAGCTCATCGCTGACCTCAAGGAGGAAAGCGCCCTAAGAGCGTGCTAGCAAAAACTTAAACGTCCCAAAGCAAGCCAACGGCACGTAAAAAACCCGAGTTCCTGAGCTTACGCTTTTAAGTTTAAAAGAAAAGCACAGCAGATCCCAAGACATATCGGGGGAGCAGCGCGCAGGGCAAGCCTCCACACGGCACCCGCCAGGCGTCCCGACGCAGGTCCCCGGGCCTCACGGTTGCAGCTGGGGCCCAAGACGCCGGCCTCCGCTGCCACTCCCGCCCCGAACGTGGAAGTACCAGCCGGACGCCGCCCACACCCCGGGACGAGGCGGGACGAGGCGGGACGAGGCGGGCAGCCCCGAGCGCCCTCGTCGCGCCAACGGCCGGCCCGCCCGCCCGCCCGGCACGCCAGGAGCGGCGCCGGGCCATGACGCGGGCCACGACGCCGGGCAGGCCGCGAGCCGGCCTCACCTCGCGCGGCGACGGCGCGGACTCCAGCACTGAGGCGATGTACCGGTCCACGTCCTCCTTGCTGCGCCGCATCGCGCCGCCAGGACCCAGACACCCGAGCCGGGGCCCGCACCTCCAGCGACTCTAGGAGC
Source organism: Capromys pilorides (assembly GCA_004027915.1). Classification (NCBI taxonomy): domain Eukaryota; kingdom Metazoa; phylum Chordata; class Mammalia; order Rodentia; family Capromyidae; genus Capromys; species Capromys pilorides. The sequence continues at coordinate 5,789 of PVKN010012312.1, forward strand.
TGCGCGCCCAACACCGATGACGCAGCGCCGCTGCCGGTGGTGAACGTCGTGCGTCCTGGGTGTGCGTCGCGCGTCTTGCGTCAGCACTGTGCGCCGCGCCGCGCTGCTCCGCCCCGCCCCTCGCCGGCTGCGCGCCTTTCCGCCAGGGGCGCCCTGCGGACCTTGGCCGCCGGGATTTGGCGGCGAGTGAGACTGTTTTGCGGGACTCGGAGTGCGGGTGCTCAACCTCGGGCGATGTCTTGGCGGGGCCATCAGGCGCCTTGGCCGAGCACGCTGCGGAGCCGCCTTCTCGGAGGCGACGGGTCGGGACCACTGCGCCGGAGGCCACTCGGCCTGTGTGCCCCAGCGGAGAAGTCGAGAGGTGTGGTCAGCAAGTAGGCCCGGGAGCGCGCGCGCGCGCGTGTGTGTGTGTGCGCGCGCATGTGTGTGTGTGTGTGTGTGCGCGCGCATGTGTGTGTGTGCTTCAAAAGCAGAGCAGCGTGCGGAAGTACTCACAGCGGCAGTCTTAAAATTGAGTCCTCTGTATTTTTCAAGTCTTTGGGAATTTAAAGAGTCTTAACTTAAAACGGGGTTTATAAAATGTTTTCAGTGATAGGAACATTTCAGACTTGCAGAAGTGACGTTTGTGCATGGAGCAGTGTTGTGTAAATTTCCCAGAGAAAATAAAAGCAGTGCCTCCCTCCACACGGAGGAGACAGACAAACCGAAGAACTCCTCAGACAAGTCCAGCTTGGCAAGTAAGTGAGGCTCTCAGGATCATTTAGAGAGGGCGGTGCACACCTTGTGGTGATTTAGGGGACTTACCCCCCCCCCCCCCCCCCCCCCCCAGCTAGGCTGCTGGTTTCATAGAATGCTAATGATAACTATGAAAGCAGGAAGGATCCTTGGGAAAAAGCGTGTGCTCCACGCCCGGCCGTCTTGGGGAAACCCCTGGTCCGAGTAAGCTGGGGCCAGCTGTGTGGCAGTGACCATAGCGGCCTGAGAACCTAGCGGGGCCCACCTAAGTGGAGTTCCCTACAGACCGGAGTTACCTTGGTTAGCAATGGGAGAGCAGTTCGCCCTGCACTGCGCTTTACCCAGCACCCACGGTCTCGCAGCCCCTCTCTTGCAGCAGTTCCTTGATCCCTGGGGATGTGGTCTCTGGCTGAGGGCGGGCAGCCCCAGGTTCTTCTGCGCCAGCTCCAGATGCCCACTTCTAGAGCAACCTCCAATGAAGAGTGCATGTCCCCAGCTACGAGCACAGATCAGGCTTCGTTTATGTTTTCTGGCGTCTGTTAAAGGCGAGTCCCATCTGTGGTCCCCCATAAAGTTATTCCAGTTTTGAGGGTGTAAAGGCAACACGTTTTAAAATGTGCTCATCTGACTGGAGAGGGGAAGTTCACACCAGTAATTGGACTTGGTTGCTGCGGTGGTCACTGCCGAGTGCAAGAAATTGCCTGTGGCTGTGGCTGGCACAGCAGTAATGTGTGGACATAAATGTTCAGATGGCAGCTTCGCTGAGGCATCATAACCAAGAGAATAACAGTAGTGGCTTTCAGAGCCCCTGGGGTGTCTGACTTCCTGGTGGCAGGTCTTTGTCCTGGCTTACAGTACAAATGTAGATTCTCTTCCTTGGAGCAGGCAAAAAGTCCAGTGGAAAAGTGATTCGTTGCCACATTTGCAGTCTGATTTTGTGCCACCCCAGACGGGGATTGGCCTGTTGGATGTGCTGTGTTTGCTGGTGAATTCTACCTGCAGCAGCACTTGACTTAGGGCCGGGGTTGCTCCTTCTGTGTACCTGGCTTCTACCTGTTTCCATGATTGGAACCAGAGCCTCAGTAAAATTGTCTACTCAGGTTGTTTCTGCCCTGGCCCTCAGTTGTAACCCTTGAGACCTGCTAACCACTCCAATAAGAGGGTAGCGGAGTGTCGGGGTGCATGACTGTTTAACCTGACAAGCTGAGGCAGATGATCACTTTGAGTTTGAGGCCAGCCTGGGCTACATAGCAAGACCTTGTCTGAAAAAAAAAAAAGCCCTCTTGAGTTCTGTCCTTGCTGTGTGGTGGTTCCCTTTGGGCAGGGCAGCTTGAGCACAACAGGCATGTGTTAATGCACCACTGTCCCAAGGGTCTCAGAACTGCTGTATCGCTGTGTGCTCACTGGAACTACACATCTTACCCAGGCAAAAGACTCCCAAAACTCTACCACTGTCAGGCCCTTGCATCTTTGGGAATTGAATTTCTCAACTCTACTCCTTCAGGTGTCCTGGAACATTCCCCAGATGTTTTCTAAATCTGAAAGACAACCAGAGGTTAGGATGATTTTTATTTTTAATTTAAGGATGACTTTTTTTTTCAGGACCCGGGTTCAAACTCACGATCTTGCACTTTCCAGGCAGATACTTGTGCCACAGAGCTATTTCCCTGGCCCCTAAGGATGATTCTATCTACGGTATATAACAAGACAGTTTGTTAGTGGGAAGGCAGGATAACAACTTGAGGTCCCAGGCAGAGTCCCATGGCAAACAGTGGAGCCATGTGTGCATCCCTGGGAAAGGACTTGAAAGGTCCACCACTGTCCAGTCCAGGTGACTACCAATTGGTCCTGGGACTTGGCACCTAAGAAATACTAAAAACATCCACAGGATCCAAACTGCGTGATAGGGGCCATAGCCTGTGTCAGTTGCATTAAGGATCATTCCATATAATTTTGGGGGTAAAATGTCATACTTGTGATTAGGGCTTGTCAAGGCCTGGTGGTACCTTGCTATACTGGCCAGCTGTCAAGTTTGGGAGCATAAATTTATGCACCTCCAGTCACAATTGAGGCCTCAGTGGTCCCATGATGCTGTGACACCCCCAGATAAGATTGCATCAGCTGAAAACATCCTTCTTCCTTGAGAGCCCAGCAGTAATAAGAATAGGGCTTAATAGGATTTCACCTTGAAGAAAGGACAAAATCCTTAAACTGCCACCTCCCCCCAATCCTTCCTGCCCACTGTGTCATCCAGTTGTACACACCAAATACATAGTGGCCTCAAGCATCTTTGCTGCTGCCCATCCTGAGGCACTGACCTCCCAAGCCCCTCCATGCATTACTAATTTCATCTCTTGTGAGGGCTGAGAAAATAGCTCAGGAGAACAAGTGCTTGCTTGGCAAACAAGGACCTGAGTTCAGTCCCCCGTTCTGCAAAAATAAATACATATAAAAAATTCATCTCTTGTTTCTTATTCCATCTGTCATACGGGCAGTTGAGACTCTTGGCCAGGTCCCAGCACATGATCCCAACACAGTCAGCAGAACCTGGATCAGGACAGCACTTTATTCAGCTCTTTATCTGCAGTCTTTCCACGAGCCTCCTGGGGTCCGTCGCCCATGCATCTGTGCTGCTGGGTGTTCACGCTGGCATACAGGCTCCACTGCCCTCTGCAGCCCTGACTGCCTACGCTCAGTGCCACTTCCTGATGGTACACGGTGCACCTCTGCAAGACGCCCTACCAGGAGCTCAACACTTGACTTCCACCTGTGAATATCTCAAGATCAAGGTTTCTGATGCCAGACCCAGTTGGGTTTATTCAGGACAGATTTAGGGTTTCACCAGAATTCTTGTGGTTGTTAGCAACAAGAACTTAGGCATAAGACCACTTCTTTCCAACCTTTTGGCCCTCTTTACCTAACACAAGTGACACTGTCATGACATTCAGAACTGCTGGGCCGGCCAAATAGCTCAGTGGATTAAAGCACCTGCAAGCAGGTGTGAGGACCAGGGGTTCAATCCCCAGGCCTGTTGTGCTGGCCCCACCCCCGGGGTGCACTAAGACAGCAATTAAAACTGGGCATGGTGGCATGTGCCTGTAATACCAGCTTTTGGGAGGCTGTAAATGGGCGGATCACTATGAGTCCGATGTAGTAGACCCTAAACACCCTGTAGACCCTTCTCTAAAAATACAAGAAAAAAAAAAAAAAGAACTGTCATGCTTGTTTTATGGTCCCCTCTTGCCCTTGTGTTACAGTTTGTGTCTAGTCCCCTCTAAGCCTCATATAGTCATGGGGTAGCTTCACAAATATGTGATTGATTTTTCTTTTTTTAAAAAGTATTTGGTACAGGGTCTCACTACACAGATCAGACTCGTGATCTTCTTGTTTTCAGCCTCCCAAGTGCTAGGATTACAGGTGTGCCTCACCATGCCCAGTCTCAGTCTCCCTCTCAAGGCGCCCCAGGGTCAGGGCCAGCACAGCACTAAGGGGATCAAATCCCTGCCACTGTACTTTGCCTAAGCAGGTGCTATAGTCCACTGAGCTCTCTGGCCAGCCTATGAAATTGATTCTTGATCCAATGCTGGGATTGTAGGTATGAGTACTACACCCAGGCCCTGAGGTGGGTAATTTGCATTACAATGTAAGGAGGAAAGAGCCTCGGTGCCTGAGCTGCAGCCACTGGCTTTGCTCTCTGCACTTTGCTAACACCACAAGCTACTGTTCTGTGCCATATGCAACATTCTGCCTTAGAGCCAGCTGAGTATGGACTAAAACCTTCACTATCTGTGAGCTAACTAAACTTTTCTTTCCTTCATGCTGGGTGTTGGATATTTTGTCCCAGCAATGAGAGAAGAGTAACTAAGAATTTGGTTTCAAGAGTGGGGTCATTGCTCTGACTACCTGACCTTGTGGAATATGAGATTTTGGGAATAGCTTATGGGGAGAGAGAGGAAAGGTTCATACATCTTGAGTACAAGAGAAGAGCTGAACAGCTTTGGCTGTTCTGTATGGGAGATTCTGGGCAGAGCTTAGAAGACCAGAAGGCTGACAAATCCTTTCTGTAAAGAACAGGCTGGGGAGGTTTATACTGGGGAGAAGGACTGCATTTGTTGTTGGACTCCAGATGTGTGTTTTGGGTTGGGAGAAAGTTTGTTTGAATCTTGCTCATGTCCAGAGACTTTGCCTGAGACTGAAGTTAGGTGTGGCTGACTGCTTAATCTTGCAAATGAAATTTAAGGGAGTTGAATGTTGAGGCAGTGGCATGGCTGTTGTTAGGGCTTTTAGTCAGATGTATGTTGAGAATCAAGAGCCAACAGCCCAGCAAGATGATTTAAAATGTGAGTTTGTCCAGAAACGAAGCACCAATAAAGCTGTGGCCTGCAAAGATAGAGCTGAGAGGATCTCCACTGCAGAGAAGGAACAAGAGAATATAAAAGAAAGCCTGAGGGCATCACAGGGGGTGGCAGGTCTCTACCTTTTGCAGCCTCAGAACTGCAAGGGTGAGGGACTTTGCCTTGGGGAGAAAACTGCAGAGTGGCATCTTCCAGAATGGTGGCAGTGGCCACGCCAGGTTCTAGAATGGCACCAACATAGAGAGTTTGTTGCTCAAGAGTCAGAGTCAGAAAGCCAAGCATGGTGGCGCACACCTATAATCCCAACACTTGGGAGGCTGAGGCTGGAGGATCAGTGTGAGTTTGACACCAGCCTGGGCTACAAAAGTGAACTCAAGTTCAGCCTGAACTGCATACTGAGACCCTGTCTCAAAAAGAAAAAAAAAAAAATATCAGTCAGAGTGCTCAATGATCCAGGCATTTGACCCCTACAGCCAAGACAGAAGAAAGCTTGGATACTGGCAGCAAACCTTGGTATCATCCACATGGTGTTGGTTTTAGGCACTTGCAGAATGAAGGAGTTCTGAGATTAAGAAGGCTTCCACATAGATTTCAAAAGAAGGCGTGGGAGATCAGGCACTATGCCCCCAAGAGGGCAGTGTATAAAGCTATGAATGAGAAGCCTATTCAGTGGAAACCCCACAAGTTTGGAAAAGCCTGGAATGTGGATCATCTAAGGGGAACTGCAAGGAGGGAGCAAAGCCAGCCTTACAGAGAAGCCATAGAAGCTACTACCAAGAATGCCATAGGGGCAGAGCCATGTGGAGCTCACAGTTTGCTTCAGATGTTCCACATGAAACTACAGGACTCAATGTTGACCCTTATGGATTTGGAACTTGCCTTGGTCCCAGTGCTTGGTATCCTGCTCTGTGTACCTTTTAGAATGGTAATGTTTTGTGCCATTGAATGTTGGAAGTGTTTAACTTTTTATTTGTGCAGGGGCTCATAGCTAAGAGTTTGCCTTAGATCTTGGGACTTGAACTTTTCAGCAACGCTGAAACTGTAGGAGTTTGGCAACTCTTAGAGATGAACTAAAATGGCTTTTGCACAAAGGGATGTGCATGAGTCTGGGGATCCAGAGGTGGAATGGTATGGTTTGTGTCTAATTGTTTCCCCAAAGCCTCATGCAGTTGTGGGGCTGCTTCTTGAGTGTGTGATTGGTTCATGGTCCAATGCTGGGATTGAAGGTGTGAATGCTATAGCCAGGCCCTGGGTGGGTAATTTGCATTACAATGTGAGGAAGGGAGAGAGGCTGGCTAGTTGTCTGAGCTCCAACCACTGGCTTTGCTCTCTGCTCTTTGCCACTGCCATGAACTGCTGCTCCATGCCCTGTGCCAGACTGTGCCTTGGAGCCAGCTGAGTGTGGACTGAAACCTCCATTAACTGTGAGTTAGTCCTCCCTTCATGCTGGATGTTGGGTTTTTTATCCCAGCAATGAGGGAAGAGTAACTAAGACACCTTTTGAGAGTTTCTTTGAAGAAACTCTGATCATTATTCCCACTGCCCCTCAAGGCTTGCTATTTCAGTTGTTAGTCACCTCTGGTTCCACATTGGCAGGGGGGATTGATGATCTCCAGGTAGAGCCAGAGCTCCTGGAGCCACATTTGAGCAATGAGCAGGTTTAGAAGACATAGCTCTTAGGCCTGACAAAAATAACAAGAGCAAAAACTTAGGACAACCAAACAAAAACTTCTTCTCATAAGTCCCTTCCACAAAACTTTCTTGACTTAATTGGACTTCTAAATTTGTCCTCATCTCTTCTTTTCCCATTGTGAGCAGGAAAAAAATCTTAGCATGCATAATCTTTCCTAAGAACCTGTGCTCACACCCATAACTTTTTATACAGCTCCTTCCCACTTGCTATCTCTTCTACAGTGAGCCCTGTGCTAGCATGGATTTTAAAGTGATCCTGATACATTTTCTTTGTTCTCAGAGCTAACTCACAGATGTTTACATTCCAGTTGGGACTGGAATGAGAGGTCCACATGACCTCGAATAGCAGAAGTATCTGAGCACAGCAGAAAGAAGAGCAAGCTACCCTGCAATTGCAGTTTAAGAACTATCCCAGTGCTGTTCTCAAGGAATGTTGTAGGAATGTGTGTTCAACTGTACAAAATTAGCAACTCAAGCTGGAATCTGAACGTGTACTGGCTCTGCGGCTTGTGTTCCCTCCCTTGGCACAGCAGGCAGAAGTTGGCCTCGGCTCGCTGCCCACCAGTCCAGGGAAGCAGCTCCACTCCACTTACGTCCAGCTGTGCGGCCTGCCCAGCCCCTCGTGGGGGTGTGGGCTTAGAGCTCAGCTCTCTGCCATGGGCCTGAGCAGGAACTGCCCCTGGCTGCAGTTACTTCACACAGCTCTTTCCTATTAAATTGTATTGCTCATTAACAGGTGCCGTTATTTCCACCACTCCTGAAGGAGCTTCCACGGCACCTCATGCTCGCGTGGTGGTTCCCAGACAACCATGGAATTCCCACTCCTCAGGGAGGCAGGTGGCCATCGCAGGACTTCCTGGGCTGACACACTGCCCTGTACAGTAGGACTAACCATGGTGGCATCAGCTGTCCTGCCTTTTTTCCTGTAGCACTGCTTTCAGAGTTGTGGAATGTGTTCCCATTCTGGGAGTCCCCCTTCTCAGTCAGGGACCATATTCATGTGGGAGCCAAGCCTCCCCACTCCACACAGAAGGAAGGCAACCCTGGGCTTGCTCAAGGGGGACCTCTCCCCTGACTTATGTTTTGGGGCTGTCCATTTCTGTTCTGACTCAGGCACCAGATGTGTCATGCATTTCCTGGAGACTCAGGAAGCATCTGCCTCCAAACTGAGGGGACCAATAGGCCAGAGAAGGAGCAGACAGATGTGGTGGTCAAGTGACAGTTTCATGGCACAGCGGATGACTTGGACCTGCAGCACCTCCGGCTTCCCTGAGCTTCCTGTACCAGGCTCCTGGTGTTTTAGGATGCTAACCAAACAGCAAGTACAGACGGGTCCTGGGGAAACATGTATGCTCCACTTCCAGACTGTCCTTACCAGGAAGCCCACAGGGCTCACCCACGCCTTCCAGCACAGCGGTGGGGACCGTGAGCTGCGTGCGCAGTGCACTCAGCATCCAGCAGGGCTGCCACAGGATAGATGGAGAGGTTTTTGTCTAGGGTTCAGTAGACAATGCACACAAGTAGGGTCTTCCTTACGTGGGAAAAAAAAATCAAATAAAATATGCTGATCTGTTGTTTTGGCTTTTTTTTTCCTGCCCAGTACCCACCACTGAGTTTTACTGAAGTGCACATGACAGTTGCAAGTGACCTCCTGGAACACAGGCCTAATGGGACATTCTCTCAGGTGGTAAAAGGGAACCAAGTCGGAGAGGACCTCCTGCACCAAGGCCTAGCAGATGGTGTGAGTCTGGAGCACCTCCAGGATTACAGTGCCTCTTAAAGCCTGGAATGGCTGATTCTCAGCTGCCGCCTCAGATTTCCCTTCATTTGTCTCTTCCTCTGAAGCAGAAGAGCAACTCTGCACTTAATCTTTTAGCTCCCACCACCCACTGACTGACCTGAGTCACGTGGTCAACCATGCATGAGTGGTGGATGTCATCTCCTATGTCCCATTGTCTTAGTTACTTTTACTCGTTGCTGGGACAAATACCCGACACTCAAAATGAAGGAAGGAAAGGTTTATTTAGCTCACAGTTGCTGGAGGTTTCAGTCCATATTCGGCTGGCCCAAGGCTGAGTGGAACAGGGCAGAGGGCATCCAGTTCATGGCGGCAGAACAATAACCGGAGCAGAGAGTAACAACCCTTTAAAAAGTCTCTTTGTGCTCAGTCACTCTGACGTGTGCCCATTGTGCCCTAGGGTGGAACCAATCATATCCCAGGATGGGCCCCTGATCCTGCTCTAGGAAGGAGCCAATCATATCCTAGGCAAGCCCAGGTCATGCTCCAGGGAGGAACCAATTGTAACACATAATCCTAGTGGATCATGACTCATGTCTCAAACTCTAGAAGTCCCTGCCCCATGATTGCATGAGGCTTTGGGGGGACAACTAGACATAAACCATAACACCTATCGATGGCTTGACAGCTCTTGCACCAGTAGCCATCCACTGCTTTATAGGAGTTGACACCCTCCTCCTGCCCACCGTTCCTGAAGTAGTGCCAGTCGTCAGCTGATGTCATCACATACCTGTTTCCTTGTATGGCCACGGCAGCCCTCCAGTGCTTGCTCAGAAGGTCTCAGCACATCCCTCTATCAAAGCCTCAGATCCACTGACTGGCAAATCCATAGGTTCTGCACTGAGGCAGGGCAGCTCCCTACAGGTGGGAGCCTAGGGGCCTTACGTGAAGGAGGGGGAGACCCTATTGGAGGGGGATCCAGAAGTCTCTGAGGTAGCATCTCTAGGGGACCCATGCTGGGGGGTGGTGATCCTCTTGCTGAGCGGTGTGCCCTTGGGTCCACCAGTCTGCATCTGTAGGCTATAAGAGAACTGCTGTACATCGTTCCAGCCTTATTCCTTGTTGCCTGGCTTCATGTAAAGCTCTGGCATCTCCCATCTTTTGGTCTAGAAATAGAGGATGTTATGGCTGTTAGTAATTTCGATTCATTTTGGGTTTTCTGTATTTTCCAAATTGCCTACAATGAACCAGCACTGCCTTTATGCTTCCTGTTTTATTTTCATGAGATAGGATCTCACACCATGTATTTCAGGTTAGCCTTTAACTTACTGTGCAGCCCAGAGTGGCCTTGAACTCAGGACTCCCCTGCCACAGGCTCCCAGGGGCTGGGATGACGTGCGCACCACGGCCCGGGAGCCTTGCCTTTACTGAGAAGAAAAATAACAGTCTTACTGTTTTATTTCATTCATGTTACACGTGTGACTGAAATGACAGAATTAACAAGAGAAATAACTACAGAGAGTCTGGCTAGGAAGCCCCTGGGTATCTTTATTTGTGTCACTTGAGATGCGGTTCATATGACCCCCTGGGCCAGTGCAGAAGGGGAGAGAGACAAAGGGGACAAAGCCCCGACGCCGTGAGGGAAGGCGCCTGGAGTCTGCTGTGAAGACCCTGAGAAGGCTGGGCCAAGGAGGACCTTCTTGAGCACTCCAAAGACTTCTTTTGGGACTTGATGTGCAGCTTGGTGGCAGAGCACTTGCCTAGCAGGTACGCGGCCCTGGCTTCGCAGCGAGCACCAAACATTAAACAGTACACACACACACACACACACACACACACACAGTACACAACAACTTAGGCTTCTGCATTGATCGGGGATTTTTGCTCATCCACAGAGACACTGGCAGTGCCACGGAGTGCCTGTCCCAGAGGACGACAGTGGGCCTGCAGTAGGACTTACAGCCGCACAGCGGTGCAGAAGCCGTGCGCATTCAGGAGTCAGCTGCTCCTGTGTGTCAAACACTGATCCACTGCAGCTAGCAAAGCAGGGCTGCTGTAGGCCTGAGCGTTGTGGGGTGGGCCAGGCTGACCTTCGGGGTGCCTGGGAACAGGATTGTGCATGGATTTGTGTGTGTGTGTGTGTGCATGTCTTTTTGAGACAGGATCTCGCCATACAGTTCAGGCTGGCCTTGAGCTCACTTTTGTAGCCCAGGCTGGCCTCAAACTCACCTCAATCCTCCTGCCTCAGCCTCCCAAGTGCTGGGATTACATGTGTGTACTGTCACACCTGGTGTGCATATATTTTTTTATGTAGGATATTTTAGTTTATTGGGATGTAACCCCACTGCAAGTCACAAAATTTCTATGTCCCTATCATTTTACAAATACATTTTCCAGCTTTATTAAGACATAACTGAGAAATTAAGCCATATTTACAATGTACAGCGTGTTGATGGCCGAATACATTGTGAGACGCTCACTACAGTCAGGGTAATCAGTGCACCAGTCGCCTCACACAGCTCTGCTTTGCCAGGAATGAGAATGTTTAAAATGTGTCAGCAGGGGCTGAGGAGCTAGCTTGGTGGTCTAAGCACCTACCCAGCACACACAAGGACCCAGGTTTGACTGCATGCCACGCCAGCCCTGGAACCCAAAGCCACCGAGCTGGCCATGGTGGCACACGCCTGTAATCCCAGCGCTGGGTAGGCTGAAACAGGAGGGTCACTAAAATTTAAATAAAAGATAAAGGAAGAGGCACAAAAGATAACTTTATTTAAAAAAACAAGCCGCAGTTTCCCAGGTTACGTGAGTCACTGTGGTCACCTTTTCTCAGACCAAGCCCATAGTGTGTAATGGTGCCACCCATCATGAGGGCTTGGTGCATGCCCATGGCACATTGTAACTCTTCCCGCCTCCCCTTCTCTGCCTCTTCTTCCTCCTCCATCTCTTCCTATTTACAAAAGATTTATCTCCATTTCCTCTTATCTGTCTTTCATCTTGCTCTTCAATTTGTTTATACTTGGGTTTCTCATATAAGAGAAATCATGAAATGTTGAAGCCTGTGTATCTGATTTAATTCATTTAGCAGGTCTCAAATTTATCCTTCTTTGTGGCAGAGAAGTAGCAGTACTCCACTGCCTGTGAATACCACATTTCCTTCATCCATTCTGTTGATGGACATGTAGGCCGCTTCCAAGATCTAACGATTATAAATCATGCTGCTATAAACGTGGTTGTGCCTGCCTGTCTGTGATGTTAATTCTGGTCAGAGGATGCCTAGGAGAATGGTGGGGTCAAATGGGATATTTTAGTTTGAGGGGTTTTTTTTGCAGAACTTCCAAGCTGATGTGCATAATGGTTGCACCAGTGTACAGTTCCATCTACAATACAGAAGTGAGAACCAAATCATTTTTTTAACTGACACTGCATCCTCTCAGCCACGTCTCTCATCCCACCAGCAGCAGCTGCTGCTGGCAACTACTGTTCTACTCTCTGCTGCTGTGTTTGACTTTAGGTTCCACCATGAGACCATACATTGCTTGTCCTTCTGTTTCTGGTTTACTGTATTTAGTATACTGTCTTCCAAGTTTGTCTGTGTAGTCACAAGTGCCAAGGTTTCCTTCCTTTCCTAAGCTGAGTGGTATTCCATCACGTGTGCCTGTGTGTGCTACACTTTATCTCATCAGTCAGTCAGAGCTCCCTCTTGTGAATATGCTACAGTTACACACAGCACAGACACCGTCAACATGCTGATTCCTTTATCTCTGGATATGTACCAGGAGTGGGGTTAGGAGGCATTGTGGAAACCCTATTTGTATTTTTTGGAGGAACCTTCATACTGTTTTTCATATTGTCCTAATTTACGTTCCCACCATTGATGAGCAAGTGTTCCCTTTTGTCTGTACTCTACAATACTTGCTACTTTTTATCTTTTTGACAAAAGCCATTTTGGCAGGGACAGAGTAAGTCTTCAGTGGTTTTGATTTCCATTTTCCTGATGTACCTGTTGGTCATTTGTTTTGGTTTTTCTTGTTTGTACTATAGGAAAGGCCTACAGGATGTTCAGGGTCTCACTGCTAGATCAGACTCATAGTAATCTGCTTGTTTACAGCCTCCCAAGAGCTGGGATTACAGGTACGCACCACCATGCTCAGTCTCCATTGCCTTCTCAATGAGCCCCGGGGGGCAGGGCCAGCATGGCAGGCCTGGGGATAGAACCCCCACCCCTACACTTGCTTGCAGGCGCTTTAATCTGCTGAGCTATTCAGCTGGCCCTCTGTCGTTTGTATATATATTTTTTATTTTAGATAGAAAAATGATAAACCATAAAACTGGGTATCAAAATCATTTACATATCTTTAAAGAAACATCTATTCAGAACTTTTAAGCTGGGGAGAATGTGGACTATTCTCTTGCTGTTGAGTTGAGTTCCATGTGTACTTTGGATTTGAGCCCCTTATGTGTAGGGTTGGAAATACTTTCTCACCTTCTGTATTTGTTTATTTTTCTAGGCAGAAGTTATTTAGTTTGATGCAATTCCATTGGTCTATTTTTGCTTTTGTTTCTTATATTTCTGGGGTCATCTCAAAAAAGTCATCGCTTAGGCCAGTGTCGAAAAGCATTTACTGTTTTAACCTGCTACTTTCCCATTTTTTAGGACTTATATGATAAAAAAACATCATTTTGAATGGTGTTTGTATATAGCGTGAGATGAAACTGAACTCTGCACGTGGAGGTTCTTCAGTTTCTTTCAAGATGTTTTTATTGTGGTAGCAGCAGTGCCGGGGCAGCCCACTCTCACTGGGCGACGGCTCCAGCCCTTCTTAACGTTTTATTTTGAGACAAAAGCCTGCTAAATTACCCAGTTCTGGGATTGCAGGCATACACCACTAGGTCTGGTCAGGACCATTCTGCTTTAATTACTGTAGATTGGAAGCATACTTTGAAATCAGGTAAATTAGTATTTTCAACTTTGTTCTTTTTGCTCAAAATTGCTTTGGTTATTAAGAGTCTTGTAGGGTTTTCACACAAGTTTAAGATTTTCTATTTCTGGGCCTGGGGAGATAGCTTGGTGGTCTAAGCTGTGTAGTGAGACCCTCTATCAAATAAATAAATAAAGGATTTGAAAAGAAAGATTTTCTACTTTTCTAAAAAAAATACTAGAATTATGCTTGGCAGGCTGAAAACAGGAGGATCACTATGAGTCCAGTCCTGTCAGTGTAGTGAGACCCTGTAGAACCTGTACTGAATACATAAATGATAAAATGAAATAAGAATACTAGAATTTTTATAGGGCTTAAATTGAATCTGTAGATTTCTTTGAGTAACATGGATATTTTAACAATATTAAATCTTCTAATCCATGTACACAGGATACTTTTCTTATTTGTATCTTTAACTTCTTTCATCAATTTTTAAAAAATTTTCCACTGTACAGATCTTCTCTTTAGAGAAATTTACTCTTTTTGAAGGGGCTGCTGTAATATCTGGGACTACTTTCTTTCTTTTCTTTTTTTGAGGCAGGATCTCGCTGCATAGCTCCGTCTGGTTTCAGGGGCGCAAGGCTCCTTCCTGGCTGCCTGCGCTCAGAGGGCAGGGCAACAGTGCATGCTCGGTGGGGGATGGAAGGCGCGCGTGTGCGTGCGTGCGTGGGTGCATGCGAGCGAGCGTGCTCAGGTCGCGGGGTCTGTGCAGCCTGAGGAAGTTCAGTGCGACCCTGCATGGGACTGTAGAGTTACTTGCACAGGTATCTAAACTGCAAAGGTAGGAAGGAGCACAATAAACTTGTTGTGAAAGATTTTATACAATCTAAAATACTTAAAGTGTAAGGTGGGCATGGTGGCACATGCCTGTAATCCCAGCACTTGGGGGACTGAGGCAGGAGGTTCAGTGTGAGTTCGAGACCAGCTTGCGCTACCAAAATGAGTTCAAGGCCAGCCTCAACTGCATAGCGAGACCCTGTCTCAAAAAGACCAAAAAAAAAAAAAAAAAAAAAAAAAAAATCTAAGTATTTTTTGTTTTTGTGGAGCCAGAGATTGAACTCAGGTCCATGCATATGCCAGACAAGCGCTTATTCTACTGAGCTAACTCTCCAGCCCCCTCAAAGTATAATTTCAAGACATATTTATCATTACAAGCTTACATTCTTTTTGTACTATATTTTCAAAATCTACGTATTTTACTTATTTCTGATTTCAGATGTTACATTTTTACCAGAAATAGTTGATCTGTATTTCATAAATTTAGATTTCAAAAACATAGAATTGGTAGTTTTCTAATAACTGAATTGAAATTCCAGTTTTAATTTTTGTTTTTCAGGGATTGAACTCGGGACCTTGCACTTGCCAGGCAGGCACTTATGCCACTGAACTATCTTCCTGGTCCAAGTTTTAAATTTCATCTCATTTATTTATTTTTTAATTAACTATTCCTATGTTTTTCTTCTCATTAACTTTATTGAAAATCAATAGTTATAAAGCATATTAAAATTGTAGACAAATATTGAAATGTGACAGATATAAGATTAGAAAATTTTAGAAAATTTTAGAGAATTTTTAGAGTTTTATTTTA
>PVKN010012313.1:0-20865 GCA_004027915.1 Capromys pilorides
GGCCGGCGAGATGGTTCAGTGGTCTAAAGCGCCTGCTTAGGAGGGCTCAGGCAACTGCGGGGACTGCAGTTCGATCCCCGGCACCACATGCTGCGCCAGCGCCACCACCAGGGCAGGCTGAGCCAGCCACAAAATGAATAAATAAAGAAACAAACACAACAAGCAAACAAATAAATAAATAAAATTTAAAAAAAAAAAACAAACAAAAACATTCTTGAAATGTGTGCTCTATGAATAAACCTAAGGCGTAGGGTTTCATTTTGCAGGAGAGGAGTACAGAGGTAAACTAGAGGCTGCACGGTTCTTTGCAAAGGCATCAGCCTCTGCTTTTCCACAGAAAAACAAGCAAAAAGAGGCCTCTGACCTGACTGGAACCCCACAGGAGAACAGCATGACCTGGCCACTGGAAGGTCTTGCTAAAAGAGAGAACCCCAAGCAGAAGGAGCAGCAAAGTGCTGGGCAGTAAGTCCTTTCCCAAGTGTAAAGATTTCCCAGAGCTCTTCTCTGCTTCATCCTGGAGTTTGTTTTATGGCTTTTCAAAGTTCAATAAACCCAGTCCCCAAAAGTGACACTTTCTGCCTAGTGGTGCCCCTTAACTTCTAGTTACAGGCTTTTTCCAACTTAAAGGGGCAGCGAGAATGGTGAAGCAGCCTTGTGCTGGTGGGAGCAGGCCGTACTGTCACAGGAAAAAGGTCCCTTATCATTCTGCTGTTGACATCTAGCCCCACCCACCCCCAGGAAGGCCATCTTATTTCTTCATCTACAGTAAGTCAAATCTCACAGCTTTGTGGTGGCTTACCTCAGAAGTGCTATGTGATAATCAAATATGAGAAAGATCAGCATTTATGATTGTTGATGATAATGATGAAAAAGTTGCTTGGGCGCAAAATCAAATCAGAAATAGAAAACACAGAGCTCCCAACCAGTTTAGACTCTCCCACGGCTCACACTGTGCCCTCTGCCCTTGGCTCACAACGTGTGATCTGATTGAAATCACCACTCCCAGATTTACCTCTATCAAAGTTTATTCATCATCTGGGAGCAAGTACCAAAGGTGATCTGAGTAGATGTCTGGGTTAGAGTAGTGGCAGTTAGAAGAAGGAAGTGATATCTCTGCACAGTGTCCCAGAAAAAAAAAAAAAGGAGGCTGAGATGCAGTACTACTGTATAAACTACATGGATTCGTTTTACAAAAATTAGAAAATTCAGGAAAAAATAAGAATATAAAATACAAGGAAATATGTGGGAGGCTGAGGCAGGAGACTCACAAGTTCAAACCCAGGAAACTTAATGACTTATGCAGACCCTGTCTCAAAATGAAAAATTAAAAAGGGATGGGGATGTAGGCCAGCACAAAAGCTGGGTTTGATGCCCAGTACTGGAAAGAAAGGAAGAAAGAAAGAGAAGAAAAAAGAATAGAAAAGAAAAGAAAAGAAAGGTCCTCTGTGAGCCACCAATAAGCCCACCAACCAGAAATAACTAAACACTTCTCTATTTACGCACTTAGATATCTCTAAACACATGTATGCATGAATTTTCCCAGTAATATGTGATGTCTACACATAGTTCAATGTTTGTTAATATAAAATTTCACATCTCTCTCTAATACATGGGTTATTTATTTATTTATTTATTTTGACACAGGGCTTCACTATGTAGCCAAGCTGGCCTGGAACTCATAGCAATTGTCCAGCCTCAGCCTCCCAGGTGCTAGAATTACAGGTGTGCCACACAATACCTGGCCCCTCATACATGACATTTTATCTTCAACAGATTTTTTGTAAAATATATGTGACATAAAATTTACCATTTTTAATATTTTTAAATAGATAGATCAGTAGCATTGAGTACTTTTATATTGTTTCATGTATATCACCATCACTCATTTGGAGAACACTTTGATCTTCCGAGACTAAAGTCTACAGCCACTAAACTGTAACTGGACACTCCTTCTGTCAGCTCCAGGACACTTCCACTCTACTTTCTATATCTATGAGTTTAACAATTCTAGGAACCTCATAAAAGGTAAATTACACACATTTTTCCTTTTGTGACTGGTTTATTTCACTTAGCATAATCTCATCAGGGTTTCTCTATGTTATAGCATGTGTCAGAACTTTATTAAAACTGCATAATATGAGGCCGGTGAGATAGCGCATCGTTCTAAAGCACCTGCTTAGGCAAGCTTAGGCAAACACAAGGACCATAGTTTAATCCCCAGAACCACATGCCTCACCAGCCCTGCCCCCGGGGTGGGCTGAGCCTACCGCAAAAAAAGAAAGAAAGAAAGAAAGAAAGAAAGAAAGAAAGAAAGAAAGAAAGAAAGAAAGAAAGCAGGCAGGCAGAAGGAAAGAAAACTGCATAATATGCTTAAGGCTAAATAATATATACTACATTCTGTATGTCCATTTCCCCACTGGTGTGCATTTTGTTTGGTTTCAGCTTTTGGCTATTATCATTAATGCTCCTGTGAGCACTGGTGTTCACTGCTTCTGGTTCTTTTAGGCAGATACCCAGGGGTGGAATTACTGGTAGTAGATCTGATGAGCAGGTCTGTTGAACTAGCAGTACAGCTAAATTAAAAAACAAAATAAAATAAAATAAAAGAGGGGGTTTGCCAGGTAGCTCAATGGATTAAAGCACATGATTCAGCAAACTCACTCAGGCCCTGAGGTCTGCGGTTCAATACCCTGCCCCACATGGAGCATGACACCTGCCCTTAAGGTCACCTGAGCTATCAAAAAAAAAAAAAAAAAAAAAAACCCTTCACAAGTTTTGGGGCCAGCAAGATAGCTCAGCAGTCTAAAAGCACCTGCTTAGGCAACTGCAGGAACTGTGGTTCAATCCCTGGTACCACATGCTGTGCCGGCCCCACCCCCAGGGCAAGCCGAACTGGCCATAACATGAATAAATAAATAAATAAAGTTATTTAAAATAAAAGAGTACATGCAATTTTGTTATTATTATTTTGGTGATATACACTTGGATTTGGACCAAGGCCTTTGCACTGAGCTATATACCCAGCTTCCCCTCACCCTTTAAGATAAGATCTTATTACCTCTAAATTGCCCAAGATGGGCTCAAAAATGAGCCCCTTATCTCAGCCTCCCAAAGTGCTGGGATTATAGATATGCACCACAAAATTTGTTTTTGTTTTGTTTTGTTTTTTAAATCAAAAGTTATGCGTCTGTGAGATAGCTCAGCAGACTAAGCACCTGCTTTGTGAGTGCAGGGACCAGGGGTTCTATCACCACTCCCACATGCAGTGCTGGCCCCACCCCCAGGGCGCACTGAGCTGGTGAATGGAGTCCCGGTGTGGTGGCACAAGCCTGTAATCCCAGCACTGGGAACGCTGAAAACAGGAGGGTCACTACTAGTCTGAGCTGTGTAGTAAGACCCTATACCAAATACATAAAATAAAAGATAAATAAATCAGACATCACCTGTCATTTCTATGAATCTGATATGATGGCAATTGGTTTCGATTCAATTTATTAGGACACCGACATTTTTCTTGTGTCCACATACAGGATTTTTAGAAATCTTCTGGATGTACATTCATTAGATATTTCTTTAGGAAAAAATCAGTTGGTGGCAAACAATTTTCATATATTTGTAAATGTCCTTTTCTCTTGAAAAACATAATTTTTCTGGGCTTACTGTCTCTTGTTTGCAAATTATTCTCCAGGCACTGAGCATTTCAATGTGTTCTGACTGATGCAAATTTTCTGAAATCAGTCCAATGTGTTCTGACTGTTCTGAATCATTCCAGTGTGTTCTGGTTCCCTCTGTGGAAAGGTGCTACCAGTGCAGTTGCCGAACCACGGATGCAGCTCAGCCCCATTCTTTGGAAATGAACCATGCGGTCTCTAACCTTTGAAACAGTCTTCACTGTTCGGTAGTTTCATAAGATGTACCTACAAGTGAACTTCTTTCTGTTTATCCTCCTTACCCATTCTCCTTGCTATTTTGAAGATTTTTATTTTTCATCAATTCTTGAAATTTGTCAGCCACTTTCTCTTTCAATATTACATTTTCAGACCCAGTTTTGAGCACACCAATTTTCTCTTTAGCTGTATCTTTTGATTAACCAAGTATTGAAAAGTTGGTTTTAGTAGTTATATACTTTTTACTTCCAGAGATTCTATTTTTTCCCTACATTTATGTGGATATTTTTATAGCCTCTTGTTCCTTGCTTATTGTTTTATTCCACCTTATATACATTTAAACACTTCACAGTAGCTTCTTTAACTTCTTCATCTGAGCTTTCCAAATCCCTAAGTTCTTAAAAGTTTAGATGTGTTCTTATTCCTGCTGTTTCTCTCTCATGGTGGCTTGAACCCTTGTCTATTTAGTAATGTTTTGTGAGTTTAAATTTGACTGAATTTAATTCAACAGGCTACATTGAAGGTGTTTCCCTCCAAGAAAGATTTAATTTCAGGGGCCAGGGAGATAGCTCTGTGGCACAAGTGCCTGCCTGGCAAGTGCAAGGTCATGAGTTTGAACCCCAGTCCCGCCAAAAAAAAAATTAATTTTGCTTCTATTGAGGTCACTTCTACAGAGAATACTAATATAGGATCATTGAAATTTTTCCGTTTTTTTTTTTTTTTACTTGACCAGAGAGAAAGTAAAAAAATTAAAATAAATAAAAATTTGAAAAATCCCAACCACAGCCTGACATGGAAACAAGTCTCACATGGCAGGACTGGAGAGATAGTCCAGTAGAATAAGCATCTACCTGGCAAGCACAAGGTCCTGAATTCAATCTCTGGTACTGCAAAATAAATAAATAAATAAATAAAGTCTCACATGGAAACTGATGTATTTGCTAATTTTAACATCTGGTGCGGCAGCTACACAGGTTTCCCATAGATTTCCCCTGCAAGCTGGTGGACATTTTCATTCCAAAAAAGAATGTAGCCAACTGGGCACGGTAGTGCACACCTGTAATCCAGCATCCAGGAGATTAAGACAGGAGAGTCATTGAGGGTTCGAGACCAGATTGGGGGCTACAAAAAGTGCACACAAGGCCAACCTGAACTGCATAGCAAGACCCTGGCTTTAAAAAAAAAAAAAAAAAGAAGAAAAAAAGAATGTAGCCACTTTAAGGGCTACAGTTTCACGGGAAAGATGTGGTTTGAATATGACCAAAGCTCATTAAGGAATAATCACCAACCAGTGTGATGACTGGAGGTAGTGGCCTTTAAGAAACACTTTGATCATTAAGAGAAATTGATGTAGTTCTCACTGGCCTAGGTTTGCCACTGAGACAGCAGGATGTGATCGAGTGACCCTGCTCGCCTGCTGTGTGTGCCTGCTTGCCCTTCTGCTTCTGCCATGAGTTGAAGCAGCAAATGTGCTCATCAGAAGCCAGAAGGATTCAGTGCCTGACCTTGGGCTTCCCAGCTCCTAGAACTGTGAGCCAAAATAAACCTCTTTTATTTCTAAATAAACTAGTCTGGCTGTTCTGTTATAGCAAGCACAACAGATACAGTATAGAAAAGAGACCGAGACCAGGGATGGGTCCCACATTCAGCTCTCCTATTGTCAGAGGCCCCAGGACTAACCTCATACCCTAAGCTCAGGCTCCAGGGCTCCAGGTTCCTGGTGAGTTAATGTGTCCATTTATTTCTTGGTTGGCATTATTTTATCTCACTAGTTTCAAGGGGATGCCCTTGGAGAAGTAATCTTTATTTTCTTAGGACCTTACTAATGAACTTACAATATATTTGTAATTCAGTGGTCAGGTCCTAGGCAGCAAGAGAGACAAGGACCCTTCACTACACTGACGAATATTTCTCTCTCCCAGCCACCTGCATCACCAGTGCAACGGCACAAGCTGGAAGTCTACATGAAAGCAGAGAAACTTGATGATTCACAGCCAGGTTCTGTGTCATTTCCCTATGTACTTGGGTAAGGTACTTAAGCTGTCAGTGTTTCAGTTTCCTTATTTATGAAAACATAATAAAAGCAGTACCTATACTCTTAGGGTTGATCTAAAATGAAATAAACTCACTGGGCACATGATAAGCATTACAGAAGTATTGGCTGTGATCTTAAGGCAGCTGTGGGAGAGCTGAGTCCTAGGACTGAAAGGTCCTCCTAACCATAGGACCTTAAAACCTCCCTCCCCATGTCCTGGCAGGTGTTGGAGCTGGGCATGAGTGGGAGAAGGGGACAGTGGGGGAGTTGATTGTGGGTTCCTAGAGGGTGAAGACTCCACCAGGAGCACTCCTGATGGCCAGCTACAGTTAGACTGGCTGTGCCCACAGCGCGTGTACAGGAAACTCTACCCCTAGGAGACAAACTTTAGACTTCCTTCTGCCCTGCCTGGGGCAGGGTGGGACTGTAAGAGAGCCTATGGGGAAAAGAAATGTGTCAGTCACTCTGCAAGGAACATGACCTAGGAAGGGAAATCTGTGCCTTGACCTAGAGTGACCCCTCTTTAGCTCCTGTCCCCTCCCATAGGCAAGAGAAGCCCAGCTCCAGAATCATTGCATCTGCTGGCTCACAACTTCCAAAAGTCTCTCAGTTGCCGGCCTGATGTCTTGAAAGTTGTGGTGAACAGGAGGCAGGAAAAAGGCACCCTGCAGAGACACTCAGCGAAGCCTTTGCCATCCTGCCACTGACTCCAGGGACCCAGTGACAGGGCTGGAAATTGGAGACTGATAGATGGTGAAAGTCACCAGCCCTGGGGTGGGGGACAGTGTGGGGTCTGGCTGCTGGCTGGCAGACAAGACCCCTCTCTCAGGCTCATCAGTGCCTCTGCCTCCCTGGTGCCTTCTGAGAACTTGAAGAACCCAGACTTTGTAAGTGAAGGTAGGTTTGACAGTGTTCTGGGCACAGCGTAGAAAGTGGGACTGAGATGCAGCTGTCAAGATCATGAATTCTTGAGTGTCCCTGCCGCAGGGGCCCAGGTTTGGCCAAGGGGGTAGAGCTGCTGAGCTGCCTGCCCAAATGGAGAAGGATAGGTTTTTCAGAAAATAGGCGTGATGTAACTCCCTCTTTAGAGGAGGTATCCAGGGAGGTGAAAACCTTTGTAAGTCTGAATAACTAGTACATATTAAGTCTACTAGGAGAGAGAGAACCTGCAGTGGATGGTATGTCCGGGCCAGCTCTGGTGATACAACTTATGAAGAATGGCTCCCTATCAAGGTTGCTACAGTGGGGACTGCGCTGGGCCCTGGCCTGTCCTTTGCTGTCTACTGCAGGAAGTGGTGCATGGGATAAATTATCTGTGCAATCTGAACCCAGTACTACTGCACAGGGACCTCAAGCTCTTCAGTGTCTTGCTGGACACAAGCCTGCAAGCCATAAGCCCACCCTTGGCAGAAGCCCCCACCACTACTCCCACCATCCAGGCTGCCCCAGAGCCTCCCACTGGCTACAGGGCCTGTGGTGGCCCTGGCTACTGAGTAGCCATGGCGGTCAACTTAGCCCAGGAGACTCGGGCCTGTCAGGAAGGAAGCTGTCCATTTACCCCATGACCGAGATCCACCCACAGGAGGGCTGCATCTCCCACTCAAGTCCCTACTGATTCTACCTTTCCTCACTCCCTTTATAAAACTTGTACCTTCTACAAGAAGGAAAGGGAGGATTCTAGAGACTATCTGGCCCACTACATTCAATTTCTCCTCCTTCCCTTCTTTTGCAGTTGGCAGATCGTGGCCTCTCCACATTTCAGGGACCATCACAGTCAGGAACAGGATGTGAGGCCTAATAGCCAGGGGGTACCCTGGCTTATTTGGCCCCAGAATTATTGCTTGATATAAACAGGAAGGCCTCCAAGGCCAGTGATGTCTACAGGCAAGGCGTCTGCCCCAAATATACATCCCAGATTTCTGCACCTCTCTGGAGGCCCTTTTAGGGAATGCTGTCTGGGAAAGGAGTCCTGCCAGTAGCTGGCCACATATCTACCTGTATCTCCTACAGTTTCAGGATCCTCATGTGGGCATTATTAGTAGGAAGGGAACTTGAGGGTAAGACTAAGCTCACCTCAGGTGGTCTCCTTCTGAAACTCTTGAATCCTTCCCTTTCCAGCTTAGCTATTCATGGGGACTAGGACCCCTCATACCCTGTGACAGAAAAGTGCCTTTTCTGTCACTCTCCCACCCCACACTAGCGGTGGCACAGACACCACTGACCCACGGAAAAGTAGCTAAGAAGCAGATCCGGCCCCCCGTGACTGCGCTGCCTCTGTCCAGCCCTGAGACTCCAGGCCTAGAAGAACTGAAGAAGCTGACACAGCACAGCTGGAGCCATGAGCCTGGTGACAGGGCCCCTTCTTCCCAGGTGAGCTGGCCACTTCACTGGCAGCTGGAGGAGGCTTGGGTCTGTGAACAGGGGGCTTTTCCCAAGAAAGGGTGTTCTGCCCATCTGCAACCTAACTGCCATCTCTCAGAACGCCAGGAAACAACCGAAAAGGCCTGTGTGGGAGCACATCGCAATGTGGATACGGCCATCCCAGAGGTGAGCGACCAATTCCATCTGTCGCGTAGCATCTGGCCAGGCTGGTACACGTGGCTCCCAGGCCATCCAGTGACTCCTTTCTGAGCCTTGCTGTGTATGCCCTCACCTTTATCTTTTGCCCTCCCCACCCCACCACTGAGTTACCAGGTATATTTATTCTAACTCTTCCAGTTCAGGCCCCACAAGCTCCTTCTGTCTGCAGGTGACAAAATTTCTGTCTGAGCACAGGAACAGCAATAGGAGGTTGTCTGCCCCAGAGCCAGGGGAGCCACCAGAAGCTGATCCTCACGGACCGAGTCCATGTTTTCTGAGCCTGAACTACCTAAAGCTGAAGCAGTCCCCCATCCCAGTTACTAAAGAATGCACAGGGGGCTTCTCCTCCTTGCCAAGACAAGCAGGGCACAGGGAGAGCAGGTTCAGTGTGCCAGGAGAGCTAGGACCTCTTCATATTCAACGAACCAAAATCTTCAAACTCCAGAGGCCTCATTTTCAGAAATCAGATAGGCAGGCCCATTCTGACTGGAACTCTAAGTCCTGGACCCCAGCGGAATCAGGTGAGACATTGGCTTCCTACAGGATGATCTAGGATTATGGAAACTCTGTCCCCTTACCAGGAAACTCTTGGGGCTGATGCTGATGTATGTAGCAGAGGAACTGGGCTCCTGAGCAGGAGGCCTGACAGCTGTGTCATTTGTAGGGAGCTAAAGGACAGAACACCAACACATCCTTCAGGACTCCAAAGCCAAATCCACCAACAGGTGAGTACACATTCCCCACCGAATTCCCTTCCCCTACTAAATTTTCCATCACTTCCTTCCTTAATACTTAATATTGGCCCAGGTTATGTGGGGGGTGGGGAGAAGCACAATGTTCTCACTTCACAAGTGAAGAAACTGACACCCACTGGGAGACGATGCTGTTGAGGGGATTACAGCAAATCATGGATTTGCCCTTGGGTACTCTGCCTGGCCCCAGCGTCAGATCTATGAGACCCTCAGTTCTGTCGCTGCTATGGTGGTCCAAAGTGTCTCTCAGCACAAAACCCCAAATGTCAGCTGTTATTTTTCCTGAGCTGGAAAGCCAACTGTGGATGGGCCGCCTGAAGGGTAAGGCTCAGGAAATAGCACTGGCAGGCAAGCTCCCTTCTTGCTTTTCCCCCAGTGAACACGAGGTGTCACTGCTCTCTTCCCCAGTGAACCTGCTAATAGCATCTAAAGCCTCTCACCACCACCATACTTTTTCTGAAAGTACCAAGTATATATATACAAGAGCAGTTATGTGCAGGTTGGAAACAATATGACAGTATACCCGAAGCCACCTTGCCTAAGCAGCACTCAATACCCGTTAGCATGGATAGGAGGGGGCAGCACGCCCAGAAGTGGGTTTGAAAGAAGGCCTGCCAGAACCCTAAATGTGGAATGGGCCACATGGCCCATATAGTGGGAACTGAAGTACCTCCTAGGCTGCCTGTAGGACTGGAGACAGCCAGTAGCACCTCTGCTTTCTTCAAGTGTGGTCCCACCTATGTTCAAACTGACTTTGTGATCTGCCCCTCCTCCTGCCAAGTCAATAAACATGTTTGAAAGTTAGCGGAAGGCAGATGAGGGAGTCTGGGGCCTGGGAGGGGTGTAGTGATAAGGATGGAGGCCAGGAGCTAACAACCAGGAGGAAGAGGCACTGCAGTAAGGCAGGAAGGAGCCACTGGGGGGCTGGTAGCAGGAAGGAATCCTGGAGGCCTGGCTTCCCAGGTCCCGGGGTGAATGGCTTCCTCTAGAGCTCACTGCAAGCCCCACCTTAGGCCTAGACTCAGGGGTAGAGCTCAGGGTCCCACAGCCTACCTTCTGGACCTAAGGACTCAGAATCAAGCCCCTTGGGAGTGGGAGGGGTGGCTCTATGGAAACTTGCAGATGCCAGCCCTTTTCCTGCCCTATAGGAAGTCCTCAGATCTCTAAGGTCACTTTGCCTACTATCACCTCCCTCCACCCACAGGGTCACATACTCTCACCATGCTTTCTAGGTGTTGCAGCCCCTCTCTTTTTTTTTTTAATTTATTTTTAATTTATTTATTTTTTTTGGTTCTGGAGATTAAGAGTCTTAGCAGCTAGCTACTCCCCAGCCTCTTATTTTTTGTATTTTGAGAGAGTCTCACTAAAATAAGCTGCCCAAGGCTGGGCTCAGTCCTGAAATCCTCCTGCTTCATCTTCCCAAAATTCTGGGATTACAGTGGTGAGCCATTTTGATTCTCAGTTGGTACTGGAGAACAGAAAGCTGTAGGCACACGCAGCTACATAGACTACGGCCTGCCCTGGAGTTGGAGGTGGCAGGACCATGAACCATCCAGGCTCTGACGGAGTGGAGGAGAATGAGGGCCCCTATGCTGACCCAGATCCCGGTCTCATCTGATACGGCGGCCTGCGCTCTTCGCTCGTCCTCACCCCACAACCCCAATCCTCCCCACACTTTTCCATTCTGCCCGCAGTTCGACACATCCCCTCAGGACCACCCCTCACGTCTCTCCCAGGGTCCACCATTCTCTGCCCTTGCAGCGACCAAGAAGGGAAGGCCCTGATGAGAAGATCCAAGGGGAGTGGATTGAAGGGAGGCAGGGAGTGCTCCGGCACGGGAAGGGGCCGGGCATCCCGCCGGGGAAGTGGGAGGGGGCCGTGGCGCCAGAGGGAAGCTCCCGGCGCCCGGGATCTGGGCACCAGCGCAGCAGCAGCGAGCGAGCGCGACCCGCCCGCCGTGCCCTGGATGCGCCGCGCGCCGTGAGCTGAGGAGGACGACCCCGGGCCCCCTCGCGTCCGCCCCAAGTCCGGGCATCCTTTGGGGTGGCTGGGCTCGCGGGAGAGGGCGGCCAAACCCGGGCGGCCGTCGGGAGTAGCCGGCGGGGTTGCGGCCTTGGCGCAGGTAGAACGGAGGCGCGGTGGAGCCCCGGGCACGCACCCCGCGCTCGGCCCGCCCGAGGCCTGCGCCCAGCGCGGCGCGGACCATGGCGCGCCTCTTCAGCCCCCGGCCGCCTCCCAGCGAGGACCTGTTCTACGAGACCTACTACAGCCTGAGCCAGCAGTACCCGCTGCTGCTGCTGCTGCTCGCCGTCGTGCTCTGCGCGCTCCTGGCGCTGCTCGCCGTGGCCTGGGCCAGCGGCAGGGTGAGCGGGCGTCGCGGCGGGCGGGAGGGGGCTCTGGCAGTGGGTTACAGGAGTCCTTGCCCCCTCCCGCTCCCTCGGGAGCCAGAGGAATGTCATAGAGCCCTGCTTCGAGAGCCCTGCTTCGAACTAAAGGGACCCAGCGCTGGCCCAGCTCTCTGGGTCCAGGATGCTCTTCTCATTTGTGCTCCCCGGTTCTAGAATACTAAATCCGACACCAGATTTTCCAGAGGGGAAATTCTACTCAAGCCCCCGCGGGAATTCATTTCCTGCTTTTTTCTCCCTCTTTGGCAATGTGGGGGCAGTTGCACCTAACCCCCAGAACGGCCCCTTCGTTCGGCCGGCAGAGAGACCCCAAATCGACCCATTTTCAGGCTCTTCGCTCTCTTTTTCCCGGAACCGGGGCTTGAACTCAGGCTCTTGCACTTGCCAGGCAGCCTTTTATTCTACTGAGCTATCTCCTCAGCCCCTGCAGGCTGTCTTTGAGGAGGAAGACTGTCTCAGTTCCGTACCTGGAAACATCCTGCTCCTAGCTTTCGCACCTTACTCGCAGACAAGGTGGAAAAATCAAATGAGTGTCGCTAGCCCTTGCTGCACCACCCAAAGTCCGGAAAGAGGTGGGGACAAAGGGCGGGAACTGCCGGGGGATTTGCCAGAGCAGAAGCAGGTGGCCGAACCGCTACGTTCTGTGCTCGGAAGGTGCGGGAAAGAGCGCCCCCTGCTGTACCAGAGCTGCTGCGCGCAGTCCCAGAAGCCTCGAGCTATGCCTCGCTCTCGCCTTTCCAGGTTTATCCTTTGCAGATTGCCTTAATTTGCTGACATTTCTTAGTGTCATCTTGTGAGCTAAAGTCTATCGGTTGCTTCCGTACGCCAGGCGGGTGCCACAGTTCCGGTGTGACAGTTAAAACTGAGGCGTGGAAAGGCCAGGGATTTACAGATAGGCAAGAAAGGGATGAAACTGGCTATTTTGTTAACTGTCCCCGGTTCCACAGGCAGCAGCATGCAAGTGAGATACTTGATTGAACCATATGACACTGTCAACATTGTTGGTTAAAACAAAAGGGTGCAACCTTTCCCTCCCTGATACTAAGGATTGAACCCAGGGCCTTGTCACTGAAGGTAGGACCCTAGCTATCTGGGGACTCAAACCCAGGGCCTCCCAGATTACAAGTGTGCAACCCCTACCTGTGTTGCGCTGGCAGTTTCTTATGGCGCAACTTATTTATGCATGGCAAACAGAAGTGCTGTGCTTCCTTTGCTGTTTGAGTTTGAGACATTTTTCAAATATGTCTGGGTAGCTGCTTACTCTTCCTCTATCTAAATCGGCTTCTCATCTTGATTAAGTGCCCCAAGCTTCCATCCAGTTTATCCCATACACCCTTGCCCACAGGAGCTGACCTCAGACCCAGGGTTCCTTACCACGGTGCTATGTGCTTTGGGTGGCTTCTCGCTGCTGCTGGGCCTGGCTTCCCGTGAGCAGCAGCTGCAGCGCTGGACACGACCCCTGTCTGGACTCGTGTGGGCTGCATTGCTGGCTCTCGGCCAAGGCTTCCTGTTCACTGGGGGCATTGTGAGCGCCTGGGACCAGGTAAGAGGGATGGCAGGCCAGGAATGGGGGAGCCAGCACCCAGCCCAGTGCTATGTGGGCCTTCAGCTTCCTGTACCTGCTCCAGGTGTCCTTTTTCCTCTTCATCATCTTCACTGTGTATGCCATGCTGCCCTTGGGCATGTGGGAAGCTGCCATCGCAGGCCTTACCGCCTCACTTTCACACTTGCTGGTTCTCGGGCTCTACCTTGGGCCACAGCCGGACTCCCGACCTGCTCTGCTGCCACAGGTAAACCTGCGAAGAGTACAGGCAGTGCCCTGCTCTGCTGCAGGTCTTCTGAGCAATTACTGAGCTGTGATTCTAAGGTTGGGTGTAACAGCGGATGCAGGATCCAAACACACAGACCCAGACAACGTCCTCCTGCTGCAGGCACAGCAGGGCAGCCCACCTACTGATGCCAAAAGAGGGCTCTCCACTCACAGGGAAGAGAGAAGGGTGTGGAGGCAGAAGCAGATATTGAAGAATGAAAATCAGGACTTGAGTAGTTTTGCATAGCTATGGTGGAGGCAGGGGATGAGGATGGTGAAGCCGTATCCCAGGTAGAGGAAAAGTGCATGCAAACTGTAAAGATTTCTAGACCTAAGACGCCATGTTGGCCCAGCAGCAATGAGTCTAGAGCAGAGACCACCAGGAGGGGAGATACAGAACCTCACACCATGGCAACACTTGCCCTGAGATGCTTGGATTCCCCAAATGTAGAGCCAGGCCCTCCCCATCCTGTTCTGGAAAACAAGTTCAGCGATAGACATCCCAGCCTCCGTTAGTCCCGCTCCTTCTGAAGCCGGTCCTCACCCACAGCTGACAGCAAATGCAGTGCTGTTCCTGTGTGGGAATGTGGTAGGGGCATACCACAAGGCACTGATGGAGCGGGCGCTGCGCGCCACCTTCCGGGAAGCGCTGAGCTCCCTGCACTCTCGCCGGAGACTGGACACAGAGAAAAAGCACCAGGTCAGCTGGGCCCGGGAGGCAGCCTGGGCCCGTGCTCAAAGGGAATTGTTTTTATTACACATGGGCTCTTTCACAAGCCCAATCACTTTGAACAAGTTTCTTGATCTTCTGTGGTGTTTCCCCTTTTGTATAAAATGTGGTTATTGCCCAACATTGTCACCAGGCTCAAAGCACTTCAAGACATTATATTAAGTGAAGAACTCTAATTTAGGGAGCATTAAGTCCCTGAAGGGTGGTGTGGAGTGCTGGAACAGGCAGGCCTGAGGGGAGCACACTAGGGGGAAGCACTGTGTGGGCTCGTGGGTGGCTTGGAGGACTAAGTATGGGAGGGTTGCTTCTCCAGGAACACCTTCTCTTGTCCATCCTTCCTGCCTACCTGGCCCGAGAGATGAAAGCAGAGATCATGGCACGGCTGCAGACTGGACAGGGGTCGCAGCCAGAAAACGCCAATAACTTCCATAGCCTCTATGTGAAGAGGCACCAAGGAGTCAGGTATAAGGAAGGGTGAGCAGAGAGGACGGCCATGGGCCGAGTCCCTGACCCCGTTAACAAGGTCTGCCCTGTGCAGTGTGCTGTATGCTGACATCGTGGGCTTCACGCGGCTGGCCAGCGAGTGCTCCCCCAAGGAGTTGGTGCTCATGCTCAATGAGCTCTTCGGCAAGTTTGACCAGATCGCCAAGGTCAGAGGGGGCCTCCCTTTCCATCCAGGGTCCCCCAAACACCCCATCCTTCCAAGGGAAGCTCCTCTCTGCTAAGACCCTAGTGGAAGTGGGAAACCTTCTCAAACATTCCCAGTCATGAGCTGCTCATATACTCTTCAAATGTGGAGAGACCTTTTGACATCACCAGTGTCCCAACTATGGTACCCCTAAATGTGCTCCAGCACAGGTGTCTCAAAATATTGCACCCAAAATCTACAGTCATGAACAGGTGCTCCAACCTGGAGAGGCTCTTGCAAGAGAAATTTCTACCTTCTACAAACAGAGCTCAGCACCTACTCAAACCCCAGGGGTACAACCCATTTTTGGATCTCCCTCAGGCTGTTTAGTCCTAGACTACTTCCAAGTCTGTGTACAACATACATGTGCCAAAACGGGGGAGAGCTACAGATACTCCAGCCCTTGGGAATCCCTCCTGAGAATGTATCCGCAGGAGACACTTCAGTCAGTCCCATACCAAATTAAGGGAGTCCCTAGATCTGGCTCTATTATGAACTCCCACACTCAGAATAAACCAGCCCTCCTTGTCTTTGGGCTCCACTCTCAGCTTCTCCTATGCCTCACCAGTGAGTCACAAGTAGTGGTGGCATCCCAAGGTCCCGAGCTGTCTGGCCACCCCAGTGCTAGTTCAGCCTCCTCTGCTCTTCCTTGCAGAGACAGAGCAAAGCCCACTGTGTCCCAACCTTGGAAGTTCTTCAGATTTATCACTCTTGCTCCCCACTTTTCCCAACTCCCTCCTACCCCTCTGGCTTCTAACCAGGTTCCTCTACACACCCACACCCACACTCCCAGGAGCACGAATGCATGCGGATCAAAATCCTGGGAGACTGCTACTACTGTGTCTCTGGGCTCCCGCTGTCATTGCCAGACCATGCCATCAACTGCGTGCGCATGGGGCTGGACATGTGCCGTGCCATCAGGTCAGCTCCTGTGGGAATGGATGGGTGGATGTGGGGGGAGGGCAGGTAGGTGCTAGAATCCTTCTTGAGAGGAGAAGGCCTGTCCTACGGACAGGGCTTAAAACAGGACTCAGATTGCCCCCCACACACTGTGCTCAGGAAACTGCGGGCAGCCACCGGTGTGGATATCAACATGCGTGTGGGCGTGCACTCTGGCAGTGTGCTTTGTGGAGTTATTGGGCTGCAGAAGTGGCAGTATGATGTCTGGTCCCATGATGTCACACGGGCCAACCACATGGAGGCGAGCGGTGTGCCAGGGTGAGACCAGGGGCCCCAGGCTTCCCACCAGCTACCACCCTTTTCATAGTTCCTTAAGATTTGTACTATCCTGTGTGGTGCTCAAGGAGATTCTGGGGTGCAGGGAAGGGAGCTGTGAGGCACCCCCTATAATACAGACCCTTTCTTAAGTTACTCCTCAAGCAGTGCTCTTCAAAAGAAGTGAGGGATCTGGAGTGCCTCTCTGCTGACTCCCACTGTCCCCCTCCAGGCGGGTCCACATCACAGGGGCTACCCTGGCCCTGCTGGCAGGGGCCTATGCTGTGGAGGATGTAGCCATGGAACACCGAGACCCATATCTTCGGGAGCTGGGGGAGCCCACATACCTGGTCATTGATCCTCGGGTAAAAGCCCCGCCTGGGCCAGACAGACTGACCCATACAAACCACCCACGCCAGCAGGCCTGATCGCTTCTGCTATGCTAGAGATTGAGTTCCTGGGTCCTAGTGAGCAGGCGGGAGGTGCAAGCCTTTCAGGGATATGGGGGAAATTGGAAGTATGCGATCTTTATTCTCAGACTTCATATGTCCCAGGCTGAGGAAGAGGATGAGAAGGGCACCACAGGAGGCCTATTGTTCTCTCTGGAGGGCCGCACGATACGCCCATCACTGCTGATGACCCGCTACCTGGAGTCCTGGGGTGCAGCCAAGCCTTTTGCCCACCTGAGCCACATAGACAGCCCCGTGTCCACCTCAACTCCTCTCCCGGTATGTGAACTGATATTATCAATGCCCACACTCAGAGTAGACCAACCCTTGTCCTCGGGCACCACTCTCAGCTTCCCCTACTCCTCACCAATGAGTCATGAGAGTACTTGTGACAAGGTCCTGAATTGTTTGGCCACCCCAGGCACTAGTTCAGCCTCCTCTCTGCCCTTCCTTGCAGAGAAAGAGCAAAGCTCACTGCGCTCTGCACTCATCTCAGAGAAGATGCAGGATCCCCACAGATGCCATGTCCATTGCACCTCAATCTTCCCTTTTTGACACTCCCAAAGTAGTAGACTCTACTTCCTCATTCTGATTCCAGTACTGCACACCCATCCTACCAGGAAATGTCTTTAATTCAGTTCCTGTAAAATGCAAGCTTTCTCTTGATACCCATTAGAATTGGGAAAGTGGGAAGAGGAGAAAAGGAGGTTGTTGCCCTCCTCAGCATTTATGCATGGGTGCAGTGTGGTCTGAGTGAAAATCACACATGGCCTTGCAAAAGGAAGCCACGATTAGCAGACTGGAGGAGGGGAGGCTGTCTAGGTGAATCTAGGCTGATAAGTTTAGTCACTGTCAAATCGTACGTGATGGGCCATGACATACACAGTGACCCACTAGCTAGTGGAGGATCTGGCCAAAGCAGACTCTTTGATAAACTGCTCAGTGATAAGCTGCTAGAATTCACTCCTTCAGGGGTCCAGGTCATGTTCCTAAAGATATGCATAGGGTTAATAAGGTCCTGTCCCCTCAGCTGGTTTTACCCCATTTTACTCACCCTTCCTGAAATCTGTTCAAGCCAAATCGCTTTTCTGCAAGTCTTCACAGAGTCTTCTTGACTGGATAGATCACTGGGATTGATGGGATGGCTCACAGTACCCTTCCTGTGTTCCATTCCCCTCTGTTCCTATCTAGCAGGAAAGAAGGTCAGAGATCAGCAGACAGTGAGGTGTGGGCAGTGTTGGTGCAGGGGAGGGCTGAGGGTTGAACTGGCAGGAGCGAGAGGAAGGAAGAAATGACTGTCACAGGATGAGCCCTGCAGGACTCACCCTGGGGGTGGGGTTGCTATAAGTCCAGAGACTGCAAGCACTGTGAGGTGACCTTGGGAGCAATTCCTGTGGTAGAAGTGCCTACCAGAGCCAATGCCAGAGGTCCTGCCTCTCGCCACTGTGTGCAGGCCTGGAAGCATCAGGAAGGAAAAGCAGTCACCCCTGTTCAAAGGTATCTTCTGAAGTAGGACCTCAGCAGCCCAGGAATTCTACTTCTAGGCTCCTGAGGTTTTAGGGACTCAAATGAAATCCTGAGAATCACCATCAACCTCCTCTTAAATGGCATGGGACTCAGGAGTAGGGAAACAGTGTTTGTACTGGTGGGTACCATTCATCTATCTCCTCCACTTTTTTTTTTTTCAGTGCTAGGGATCAAACCTAAGGCCTCATGCATATTGGGCAAGCATTCTACACTTGAACTATACCCCTAGGACCCCAGCACACCCTCCCATTTTTTGAGTATCTTACTTTATGGCAAACACTAGACTACTTCTTGAGAAAGCAGAAATAAATAAAATGTTTTCCCTGCCTTCAACTTAGGCAGTGAAGGAACAGTAGGTAGCTTGAGAAGAAAGGGCCAGCACACCTCTGGCCTGTAGTCCACAGAACTTCACTGTCCCGCAGCAGTTGGTTTGCTGCTCATTTCTGTCTGGGCTGTGCATGCCTACTGGGTGAAGAAGAGAATGACTAAGCATATTGATTTCCCTCCTTTCCCCGTTTCTTTTGTCCCTTCTTATCTACCCCTGCCACCTCTCATCTCAGCATGGCTGACCTCATTAAAGGTCAGAGGGGAGTCCTTGTCTTTGGAATTTATGCAATCTTGAGAGTTTGGAGGTTCTAGCGTAGCTACTCGTATATTCTCGACCAAGGAAATGGTCCTCCTCCATCAGTGAAAGTTGTCTTCTTCAACTGAGTGTTCAGCTTCAGGAGGAACAAACACAGAGCAGTAACGGAAGAAGGAGACACTTGCTGAGGCAGCCAGATGAGCTGGCAACCAACAGGGTGACAGATGTCATAGCCAGATCATTCTCACATCCAATTTGTGTAACCTTCAGGGAAGATGGGACACAGCATGTAGAAGCATAGAGAAGATAAAGGACTCCAATTAAGTGTGGGAGCAATGAAGAAGTAAAGGGTAGAAAGACCCTAGGAGTCTCTAGAACTAGGAAGAAACTTTGAGGAGAAAATAGGATTTGAATTTCCACATCAAGGGCAGATGGGGTTTGGTGGGGGAAGAGAGAAGTCATCAGAAGCAGAAAAAATAGAGACTGGGGAGATAGCTCAGTGGCATGAGTACCTGCCATGTGAAGTGCAAGGTCTCAAGTTCAGTCCCCAGCACTGCATGCCATGCCAGCCCTAGAACCGGGTGTGGTGCTGCTCTCCAAGCTGGGGAGGCTGAGACAGGAAGATTACTATGAGTTGAACTGCATAGTGAGACACCATATAAAAAAATAAAAATGAAAAGAAAGAAGCAGAAATAGCCAGATGCAGACCATGATATGCAGTGCACAGTTACTTCACTGTGCGGCAACTCTCACTGTCCCCTCTGCCATGTGTTCTCCCTACAGGAGAAGGCCCTGGCTTCCTTCAGTCCTCAGTGGAGCCTGGACCGGTAAGAAGATAGGAGCCACTCTGATAGAGGGGCTGACTGAGTGACCCACCTCTGTCCTTCGTGGGGGACTGTTCTGCTTGCTCAGATGCTTTTGAGGGTCCCCTTGGTCACAGACTTGGTTGTCACTGAGCAGGAGCCGGACTCCCCGAGGACTAGATGATGAGCTGGACACTGGGGATGCCAAGTTCTTCCAGGTCATCGAACAGCTCAACTCTCAGAAGTACGGAAAGCAAAGAGGTCCAGGAGGCCAGGAGGCCCTGAGGAGTCATGATGGGGGAGGGCAGATGCTCCTCCAAGGCCTGGAGGGGAAGTGAAGGGCTGTTCTATGGGAAGACCCACCTGGTCACTCCTCCCATCCTTTCTCTGGCCTCCTCCTGTGCTTGCCTGTCCCACCGGGTCCTCTCTGGTGTTGCCACCCCCATCTCTCACCAGACAGTGGAAGCAATCGAAGGACTTCAACTTACTGACACTGTACTTCAGACAGAAGGAGATGGAGAAACAGGTGGGCTGCAGGGGCTGGCGGGGGATGGGAGGACAACTCCCAACTTCAGTTCTTAGGCTTTGGAGAGGGATCAGGCCTTGTATGCCATTCCCCTTTCCTGGTCTGCTCCATTTTTGATCTTGGACACTAGCAATCAAGAGAGCCTTGGGTCTCTTTCAGAGAGACAGGAAAGTCATCCCATAGATTGGGTTAGTGGTGGTAAGCAGGGTGAACTCCTTGGACAGCTAGTAGGGGCTACAGGGAACTGTGAAGCGTGGGGCTGTGAGGCTGGAGAATCCACTACTTCCCTCAGCTTGACACATTTAGGGCAATGAGTAGAGCACATGGCCTCTCTCCGCCTACCTTTTCCTTCCTTCTAGTATCGGTTCTCTGCACTCCCTGCCTTCAAGTATTATACAGCCTGCGCCTTCTTGATTTTTCTGTCCAACTTCATCATACAAATGCTGGTGACAAACAGGTAAGGGTACATAGTCAATAGGCCCAGGCTCTCCTCCACAGACTACCTTGCCCTTCCTGGCCCTGAGCCACTCTGTCTTCCTTTGCCCTTCCCCTTAGCTTCAGGCACTCCGCCACAGAGGAGGCATGTTCCACAGACCCAGCCTTCACCTTAATATTGTTGTGTGCTTGCACATGCCTGTTTCTTTTGGTGTAACAAAATCCTCATGAAGGATCTTGTGCTCCCAGAGAGCCCCGAATGGGCTTAGAATAGGTCGTTATTCCCAGCTCTTATGTCAAGGTCTTTCAAAACCCAATTGAGTTAAAGAACATTAGGCCAGAAATTGATGTAATACAGGCTTAGCCACTCTTGTGAGCCTTCAGTGCTGTCCCCACTTTATTGGCTTGTGGTTCACCCAAATACTTCCTTTCAGCTCTCC
>PVKN010012314.1:0-20873 GCA_004027915.1 Capromys pilorides
AAGATGGTGCAAGAAAGAAAGGTGCAAATTGCAGTTTCTCTCGGGCTCCTGGCTCAAGGCTCATGGGAGAGGAAGACAGAGACGGAGTTAAAGCAAGAGACTCAGGAGGCCTCAGCAAGAAATGCACCTGTGGGGCAGGCCGGAATCTGCTCTGGCTGGCGGGTGGGTGACGCCAGCCCAAGAGGCCGCCGCACCCCCTGGAGACAGTAGCCCAAACCGTCACTCTAAGGCAGGTGACCTGAACCTGGGACGCAGAGCAGCCGCAGGTTGGCTTCATTTTAGGACCCCAGGGTTCCCCTTTCACAGGGCAGTCACAGGAGACAGCCTGGCAAGAGACCACAAGAGGGGTTGAAGCCAAGGATCGCGGCCCCAGCCGGGGACAAGGCCAGGCTCGGCACTATTCCTCTAGGTTTGGAGGTTGCAGCCTTCGCACCCTCGCCCTTCCCCTGCGGCCTGCTGGCCGCGGCCTTCAGAGCAGACCCGGGGTCTGACCGGCTGCGCTATCTACGCTCGTGAGCATGGAAGCGGCTTGACTTGAAAGGTACCCGAAGACTGTAGAGCCTGGAAGAAAAGCACCATGGGGAGCCATAGAAAAATTTCTCATCTCTTGGCTTTTGATTTCTGGTCTTTATTTATTTATTTGTTTGTTTCTTTTATGAGCATGTACATTGTTAAGTTTTTGTTTTATTTATTTTTCTTTTTCTGTTCTTTCTTTTCTTCTTCATCAGTTTCCAGGGGTCTTGGAAGAATCTTCCTTTGTCTTTCTGCCTGGCTTATCTCTTTTTCTGATTTCTTTTCTCTTTTTCCTCTTCTCTCTTTTAATTTGTCTCCCTTTAAGTATGTCTCTTAGCTTTAGTTCTGCACACTTACTTTCTTTTCCTTCCTCTTTTTCTTTCATTTTCTATCTCGTGCCAGTTTCGCTCTTACCTTTTCCTACTCATATAAACGCCCTCCCGCTCCCATACAAGATCCTTTGTACTGCTTCTCTCCTCCTCTTTCTCATGCCATGGGGTTGAAGGTATCAACATTTTTCTCCTGCATTCCCCCATTCTCAGGCCCTGTGCACACCTCAGTTCACAGGCGCTTCTACTTGAAAACAATCTGGTTCACAAACAAAGGCATTTGCCAAAATTTTACCTTGAAAAATCCCATATTGAGTGATAAACGTGAACATAATCATCTTCCCCACACAAACACAAACACAAATGCAGCCATCTTCTCCAAAACTGTAGAATAGATTAAACTTGTAAGCCGAGGTACTGCTGTGTCTTTACTAGTACAACCAAAAAGTTTGTTAATCTTTTAGTACTTAACTCTAAAATTCCTCTTGAGTTCTTTTTACCATTAGCAGGGATAAAGCTGTCTAATTTAGTACCTATTAGATGTAAATCAATACTTGGGTTGACATTAAGAATACTTCTTTATATACCCAGAGAACTTTGCCATGGGGATAACAACCCCGCGTCCTCCCTTCCCAAATTAACCAAGGTAAGGTAGTCAGATCTTGGCACTGTGGCAAAGGATTACAGTTAGCCACAGCCAACAAACCTCACCAAAAAGTAACTAAAGAGATCTCTACACTAGCAATAATCTTTAGACTATAAATACCCACAAACTTCAACATAACACAAAGCAAACAAACAAACAACAGCTATAGAAACATGGAGAGGGGAGGCAACAAAACACTACCTAAGACCCCCCCAAGTCCCCAAAGTCAATCTTGGGGAGCACAGTGAGGCGGAATAATGCAAGCCACACACACCTAGATTAGTGCAAATGACAACAGAGCACATTAGAAAACAGTTCAAAGAAGTACTCAGTAGGGTTGCAGAGGATATAACTAAACAGAGTATGGAAGTAATGACCAAAAAGATGCAGAAGCTCCCACAAGAAATGAATAAAAATCTAGATGAGCTAAACACAGTGATGCAACACAAGAACAACCAGTTTATCAAAGAATTAGAGTCCGTGAAAAGGGTCCAACTAGAAATCCAGAAGATTAAAAATTATACTGAACCTGAGCATTGTGACCCGTGCTTGGAATCCCAGCATTTGGGAGGCTGAGGCAGAAGGATTGCTGTGAGTTCAAGGCAAATTTGAGCTACACAGTGAGTTCAAAGGCAACCCAACCTACATAGACCTTGTCTCAAAGAAAAAAAAAAAAAACATTGAAAGTACAGTATGGGCAGCTGAACTGAGGAACATGGAAACAGAATTTCTGAACTAGGAGACTAAACCACTCAAAGACACCTTGAAAACAATAAGAGATCGTGAAAAATTGATCCAGTAACTTCTAGATACAGAAAAGAAAATTAACAATAAATGAATAGGTTAAAAAAAAGCAGAAGACAATACAAAGGTGAAATTGCAAAAAAACACCTTTCAGACTAGGGAGACAGTTCAGTGGAATAAGAGCCTACCTGACAACTACAGGGTCCTGAGTTTGATCCCTGGTACCACATGCCATGCCAGCCCAGGAACTGGGTATGGTGGCACACACCTGTAATCCCAGCATGAAAAGGCAAAGGCCAGCCTGTCAGGAGTGAAGAAAGCTTTGGGCAAGTACGGCCCTGCCAGTGTGGAAGACAACACCGGAAGTGCCGCTGCAGACAATAAAGATGATGATGATGATGATATTGATCTCTTCAGTTCTGGTGATGAGGAGGAAAGTGCAGAAGCCAAGAGGCTCAGGGAGGAGCGGCCTGCACAGTACGAACCCAAGAAAGCCAGAAAAGCTGCGCCTGTCGCCAAGTCTTCCATCTTGCTAGATGTGAAACCTTGGGGTGATGCAACAGATATGGGGAAATTGGAGGAGTGCGTCCGAAGCACTCAAGCAGGTGGCTGAGTCTGGGGCTCCTCTAAACTAGTTCTGGTGGGGTGCAGAATTAAACAGCTGCAAATACAGTGCGTGGCTGAAGATGATAACGTTGGAACAGATGTGCCGAAAGAGCAGATAGCTGCTCTCAAGGACTACGTGCAGGCCGTGGGTGCGGCCGCTTTTACCAAGATCTGAAATTCATCCTGGATCACTGCACTTCAATAAAACTTGAAGGACAAAAATAAAATAAAGTAAAACAAAATAAAATAAAATTTAAGAAGAGATGAGTGTCTTTGCGTTTTCTGCAACCTCAACCCCTATAAAAATTATTTTAGAAGAAGGACTTAAATACAAAATGCATTTGGAAAAGTTCAAAAAATTTAAGGCTTATTGAAAGTGTTAATGTTTAATTATTTGGCCAATCTTACATACCTATATCAATTAATCTAAACAGATTTGATGATGAAAAACTGTAATACAACCATTGTTAAATTTTTGTTATTGTTTTGAAATTCTGTACTATATGTACTCTTGCTTGTTACACTTCTTCTATCTTTGTTTCTGCTGTTTTTACTCTTTATAAATAAATAAATAAAATACAAATGTTACATTTTTAGTTATATAGGTTTTACTTTAAAGAAAGAAAGAACTGAGTGTACCACATGCTAAAACTATTAAGTATGTTATTTCTAACCTATCTGTGACCCTGAGAAATAAGGAGTATTATTACTATCTCCTTTCTTGTAAAGAAATTGAGGCCCAAAGAGGTTGAGATCAAACAGTACTGCCTGGTCTTTCTTCTGGGCATCTCTTGTCATGACATGGAATTTAGTTACAGAGAACCCAAATACATTCACAAAATTATAGGCATCAAAAATGTGTTTATCGATCCATACACATGGACCCTCTCTTCTCCACCCTTGTACCCAACAGGACCAAAATAACATTCGTCTTACTTATTGGGTCAACAGTAAGGTGGTCTCCTGGTTGGGAAGAACCAGGCCCCTTCTTGACTCTCGCTGCTGACCACAGTGGCTTTAGGATTTCCAGAGCCCACCAACCAGCATTCAGGGCTGTTGCCCAGCCTCCAGCACAGTGCCAGGCATGCAGCGGGCATCAGCAGGCCTCCCACTGAGAGGCCACTCCTGTGAGTGTGTGAATGTCATGACATTTCCGAGACTAAAGTCAACGATTCCTGGAGCCTCCTCACAAGCCCAGCACGGGGCTGCTGGGCTCCCGCCACCTTCTCTTGTTTCGTTCTCACTGTCTTCTCAGCCATCCCCTTCCTGACCCAGCCGTGCCAAAACAAACAAGCTTTAACCAAACAATGCTCTTTCAGATCTGCCTGTCTTTGAACTCACCTACTTACGGGGCAAGGCCCTTCTGACTCCAAACTCCACCCTAAAAGCCGCCTCCTCTGTGAAGTTTTCCCAACCCGCCGCTGCACATCAGACACACTCCACCATGCCACACCGCTGCACCTGCTGTGTGTGAGTCACATTCTATCCCTTTGCCAGTCTCTTTGCTGTCTTTGCAATGGGCTACAGATCTTGGAGGATAAACTCCAGCTGGGTTCATGTTGCATGATCTTGCATCTGATAAGAAGCTTCATTTGCAAGTAATAGAATATGCATCAGATGGCTTGCGATTTGTCAGGGTCTCCCTAACAAGAAGCTCTCGGCTAAGTGGACCCAGGTCTAGGTAATTCAAAACCTCAGTGACACCACACAGATTCTGCTTTTTCTACCATTACCCTCTCTGCTTCCTGATACTGGTACCCTTCCTGTGACAAGACAGTCACTTGGTGTGTGGCCTCACATGTAGAGCAAACAGTGCCAACAAAGGTAGCCTGTGGGATATGGGGAGATGTGCCTTCTCTGGTGCTTCTTTTTAAGATGGAAAAACACATTTTGAGTCACCCGGGTTGATTTTGCTTCATAACTCATGGGCTATAACCATGCCCCAGGTCCAAACTGGAGGCTGTTGTTGGCAATGAGGGGGAGGCACCCTGATCCCTGATACCAGTCCTTCCTCCCTGGGAGGTGGAGCTTCAGAGGAGGGTGAGTAAAATGAAGGCCTGGTAGGCAGAGAAAATGGGTTGGAAAGAGATGCAGCTGACACACCAGCAGCACCTGCCTCGCCACCTGTGACTTCGCACCAACCTATTCTGCCTCTGAGGTGTACCTCGTTGCCCACCATGGGAGCCTTCCTAAGGAAGACCCAGGTAAAAGCTGCTAGGTTTATTGGTGTGCATTGCCAGGTCTCCTCTAGCTGGCTTTTCTCCCCGAGAACGCCCAAATGCATCCAGACCCCACTGCCCAATCTGGGGTAGTACTGTGAATTGAACCATTCACCCAGTATAATTGTGCTGAGCTCCACCATGCACTAGCTCACGAGCTGACATGGAGAGCACAGAATACAAGCCACAGACTCTGTCCTCAACAGCTCAGTCTGCTAATTCATCTCATTGTTGTTTGTTGCAAAATATGAGATAGGCAAAGAAGACACTCCACTTACGTAGATGAGGGCATTGAGCTACAAATTAGCAGGGTAGTATTCCAGCCAGTGTAGAAGCTCCCAGATGGAATGCAACCGGTCAATTGCAGATCTAATGCCAGCTTCAGTCAGCTATGGAAAATGACCTAATCTGAGTCCCATTTTGTGCCATCATGTGGTCAATGAGACAGAACGCTAGTGTTTCTTGTTCCCATTCCCTACACAGCATTTTCCAGAATGTGTTCCTAAGAGATATTCTTAGGGAAAAGAAGAGTTCTGTGGACAACTAACTTTGTGAAGTGTTGTCTACTAGCCCTGCCTATTCTTAGAAAGTAATAACTCATTTTAATGCACAAAAGTCCCTGAGATGTCCTACAGTAATAAAGTACTTTCACTTGGCAGACCTAAGTTTTATTTGCTTATAGAAATCTTTCTCTAACACTTTTATTCCCCAAGTATATAGTTACTGAGCACCCACGATGTAAGACACGCCACATAGCTCTGAGCAGAACTGGGGAAATTTACAAAGTAGTGCAGCTAAATTCCACATCACCAAAAACAGTGTTTACTTGGGTAATGAATATGAACCTAAACCTTATGATTTACTGACCATTATTATTATTGATGTTGTATTTAGTACTGGGTCTAAAGAGGCTCACTACACAGGTCAGGTTCATAGTGATCCTTCAGTTTTCAGCCTCCCAAGTGCTGGGATTATAGGCATGCACCACCATGCCCAATCTCAATTGCTGACTCAGTGTTTCCTGGGGGTAGGACCAGCACCACAAGCAGGGGATTGAACCCCAGCTCCAACGTCTGCCTAAGCAGGCACTTTAATCCACTGAGCTATCTGGCTGGCCCTACTGACCATTTTCATTAATTAATTACTTAAATCCATGTCCACAGGTTCTATTATTAATCCATACAAAGGCAAAGGTAAAAATTAAATCCACAATCACCTCCCCAAGATTAGTGCCATCTACATGAGTTGTGCATTCCAGAAAATCCTGGAAAGTAGACATTGGATTGAGAGGAAAATAACTCCTGAAGGCTTCAGCTTGAGTATGGCATATGTTACCTCTATTCATGTCCAATGGCCAAAGCAAAGCACATGGCCAACCACTAGTCCATCAAGGAGCCAGGGTCACACCCTACCCATAAGTGGGAATCACTGCAGGCAGGTCACATGGTCTTGTGGGCAAGGGGAGGGTGCAGTCCTCCTCCAGGAAGAGCAGACAGAGATGGATAACTACAGACAGCACGATGACACAGGAAAGGAAAAGTGAGTGAGTCTGTAAGAATGGACTCTAAGGCCAGACTGACCTGAGTTTGAATCCATGCCTGAGGTAAGAACTGGACAGTCTTGGAAGTATGATAGAATCCTTAACCCTTATTGCTTTCATCTGTAAAATGCAGACAGTACTGTGGCAAAGAACAATGATACAAAGCTAGTTTGCAGCACAGTGCCTGGTCTGGTCACACACTGAGCGAGTGACAAGTAGAATCTCCACAGAGGATCTCCTGCTGCCCAGAAGTGGTCTTCAAACTCGGCTTCTTGAGACCCCGTGGTTTCCACCACACTCCTACAGTTCTGACCTTCCCACAGCAGGACAGTTTCTCTGCCTCGAAAAGGTCACTGGGTCCACAGTGACGTGGAGGAAGGAAAACAGAGGGAAAGATAACGTGACAGTTTTGACAACCGATTCCTTTAGAAATTGCTTAATCATAGACAAATCAACCATGGTGACATATGCAAATGGAATGCCTGGGACAAGTAAATATACCTTGGCCTCCTGATAGCTAAATCTGGCTTTAGACAAAGACGAGAAGTTGTCCAGGCATCAAAAAAAAGTGAGTAAGGAAAGACAGGATCAGTGCTTAGGCTG
Source organism: Capromys pilorides (assembly GCA_004027915.1). Lineage (NCBI taxonomy): Eukaryota > Metazoa > Chordata > Mammalia > Rodentia > Capromyidae > Capromys > Capromys pilorides. The sequence goes on from PVKN010012314.1 coordinate 7,201, forward strand.
TCAGCTCTCAGCTGCAGCCTGGGTTACTGCAAGGACAGGTGAGTCTCACCCTCCCTGCTCAAGGTAGAAAGTAGTCCTGTTCCACAAGCTCTGTCCCAAGAAGGCCCAGGCCATGGTACCTCCCTCCTCTCTGATTTCAGCACTGTGACCTTGTGTCCTCAGTGCACCAGTGAAGAAGTTGCCTCTTCACTCATTCTCTATTGTGTGTTTGAGTAGGAGCTCCTCGGAGCCTAGGAAGTCCTTTAAGAAGAGTCTCAGACTGGAGCTACCTCTCCCCATCCTGAGAGAGAACTGCGGTATCCAAAAAGCACCTTGCTTGTCTCTGGAGTGCCTTCCATACACAGCGTAGGCCACAAAGCAACTTCACCCGAGCCCTGTGGATACTATGCAGCCAGGTGGTCAGGACATCGCTCATGTGACCTGTGGAACCTTGAGCAAGATATGGATTCGTGGAACACAAATCAACCTCTGGGATGTATTGAGAGGGAGTGCTAGGAGGCTGGGGGTCTTCCCATGCTCCTTTCCTTTGGACTCAGGCATGCCACTGTCCCAGAGGCCAGCCAAGCTCTGCGGAGAGCAGAGGGACTCACAAATACCTAGCAACCATGAGAATGAGAAGTAGATTTTGTTCCTGTAGGCCAACGAGACAGGAATGTGGTTTGTTGCCAGGGCAACACTTGCCCTAAGCTATTCAAACACTATGAGGAGGGGAAAGAGCAACCACCATGATGTATAGACAGAGGCACTGCAGTTGGGATGCACCAAAAGCCACCCCACTGGACAGCGACCACCTGCGTGTTACTGATCCCCAACATTTGTAATTCATTGTGCTTGGCAGAGTACACTGTCTGCTTCTAGAACACTTTGGTTCCTCCTCAGAATGTCTTGAGATGTTTGATTTCCATTGTTATTTTTCTTATATTTTCATCTGACTCAACTGCCAGTCTAAGTTCTATGAAGGCAGGAATTCTGTTGCTATTTTACCACTTTTTATCGCTGGCTCTTAGTCCATGGCAGACTATGCATCCAAATGAATCAGTGAGTGAGTTTGCCCTCTCACTGTTTTGATTTCAGCACCTATCTTTATGTTGAAGAGACAAAAGGTCCACACAGAGAAATGGAAAGTCTAAGTTCATGAGGTAAATTAGACCCCACCGCCTGGCCACAGCTAGACCTGCATGGATGCCATCCTGACTATCCAAGTCACTCCCTCCCCCTAAGTGTGACCACTGCATCACTCGGGCCATGCTGGGACAGAGGTGTTTGCAGGCTTGGAGCAGAACTGGACAGTTCTGTGTGCTGCCTCCGCCACTGCACATCTGGACCTGCATTTTCTGCCCAAACCTTCCTGTCCTCTTGTGGGTGCTGCTTGGGAGGGCACTGCCACCACACAGCTGCTTGGAGCATTCTGTGAATCACAAACCTGACCCAGGAGGTTTTGCTTCTTCTCCCAGTCCTTCTAACCTTAGCTCCAGGCCTCAGCTTCTCTCACCCCAGCTTCAGGAGGCAGCCAGCTCCACAGTTCCCTCCATCTCTCCGTCCTGGCTCCTGGAGAACACTTTCCACCCTGCTGGAGGGAGGAGGGCTATCAAAATAATCAGAGCACAGACACACACATGCAAATGTAGATTAATTAAGCAAACATGTCACCCTTCTGCTTAGGAAAGGTGGGAGACGGAGATGCTATCTGCTTGGTGTTTCTCAGACTTGTAATCACAAGGATCACTTTAGGTCACTTATTGAAAATACAGGTTCTGGAGCCCCACCCTCAACCCACTTAGTAGAATCTCCGTGGAGGAGCCAGGTGTCTCTTTAACTAAAGTCTCAGCTGGTGCTTAGGGTTAGACGAGTTTTACCTACTTGCCAGGCCAACTATTTCCACACTGCATACTCAATAATCACATATTTTTTTCTTAATTTCAACAATATATCAGGAAACATAAAAATGACAATTTTGTCAAACATATTCAATATCTTAAAACTTTCAGTGAATGGCCACCATCTGGACAGTAGTGTCTGGACTCTTTCCAAATTTCTTTGGCATTACTGTCTTTCTCAAGCACCAGGCCTTCCTTGCGTTTGTGGGTGCAATAAAATTATAGCCCAATAAACATAATCTTGAAGATGTTGGAGATGGACATCCTGGTTGGTGTTTTGCTATCCTACCTTTTTTACTTATTTGATCTATAGATCTAATACAAATTGTAAATGACTTTTTTAGCCCCTTGCTTTGAAGAAATAACAAATAAGCTCCATACTATTTGGTCCAGAAGGTGCATAAATATTTTATAATATTTCTCCTCACTTTTTGATTTCAGGCTAGCTTGTTGGACATTGGTCAACTCTGTCAACACCACCCAGAGAATTATTATTATAATTATCATTTCCACTATTGGAATTCTTCTCATTTCACTTCTTCTTTCAACTTCTATCATTTCTGTATTATATTTCTAACTATTCAGTTGGCTATAAAGAGACACCTTTTTTTCTCATTCCATCTCAAAATGCAGACATTCCTCTCTGATCTGCTAACATTTCTTCCTTCTCCATTTTTTTTTTTTTTTTTTTTTTCAGATCTTTTGGAATTTCCTTCCTATTGAGTCTCAGGGTCCCAAACATGATTATTTTATATTGTAAAAATATAGCACTCCATTCTGAGGCTATATGTATATTAGGGAAGGATCTACAGGGTGTTGACGGTCTCAGTACTAGATCGAATTTGTAGTGATCCGCCTGTTTACAGCCAGTCTCAATTGCCTTCTTAGCATGCCCTGGGGGCGACTCCAGCACGGCAGGCCCAGGGATCAACGGCACTCCATTTCGGAGAAATACAAAAATTATATCTGATTTACTTATGATAAGAGTTTTTATAGATGGTAGCACAAAGTGATAGTTTTTTTTTTCACAAATAAAATAAACACATTAGCAAAAGAAAATAATCCAAATTTATTATTAGATTTTACTAGAAACAAAACAGCAAGAGTGAATACAAAATTTTAAATACAAGTGTATGCCAGGACACAAGGGACACAGAATAGGTAGGCGAGCGAGCGTATCTCATGTGAACAAGAACCCACCGGCCCGAGCAATGCTGGAGGCAGGCGGTGCAGGAACAAACTCGCCACCCTGTGACTCGGCGTAAACGCTGACGTGGCTACGAGACCCTGAACTGGCCTGGGAGTGAGAAGGAGACACAGCTGAGAACGAAGGGCAGGACCCCTAAGACAGCAGGAGGCCAAGCAGACCGGGGCGCTTCTTCCTGCAGTTGGACTGAGTGGGGCCCGGGCCAAGGGGCATCCGTGACGTCCGCAGCGGGGCGCCGAGCAGCCGCGGTGCGTGACCCCCGCGTCCTGGTCCAGGAGCTCCGCGCGCTCCCCACTCAGGGCCGTACTCCACTGGGGCTCGGGTGTGTGCTTCAGGGAGGAGACGGAGGACTGCCAGGGACGCTTCCGTGTACTGGCTGTTGGCCTGAAACCGGGCCCACGGCCCCGTTTAGTTCCGAGGGAAAGCCGGGAGTGCAGCTTTTGTGCCCCATTGTAAAACGTTGACAGGATGAGCCCTGGGGAACAGTGGTAGCTACAGGACCCACCTCTCCCCTTTGACAGAAAACTGGAAAAGAAAGACCTGAGACTCAAATAAAATAGGCTGTTTGCCTAAAATTAGAGGCTGAGTTTATTTCCTCAGCATTTTTTGCAATTTCTTTTTTTTACTTTCAAAGGAAGACTTGACCCAGGGAGAATCGTAGTTTGGAACTTAACAAGGGGAAAAATTTATATAATGCAGGACACATAATTATAAGATTATGTTGTAATAGTCGCCCAAAGAATCACAGGCAGAGAGTGCAGGACATCTGTGCCACACGAAAGACCAAGGAACCAGCTGAGGGCCTGGGTCACGTGGCAGTGGCCTGCGTGAGTCCATCTGAGGACTTAGACCCCATGACAGTGCCCCGTGCAGGCCTGTTTCACAGATTCGTGCTGGGAAGGCCCCAAGGTCAGTAGTGAAAGCTAGAAAGTTGTACCAGTGGGAGGAAGGATCGATGCTGGCAGGCTGAGGGATTCGGGCTGGGGCCAGGGAGCAACGCTCAAAGGAAAAACCAGAGCCTCCCTGACAAGCGCACCAACGTGATCCTCAGCCACAGTGCGGTCCTCAGCTCCTCCAGTGAGGAGGAAAGCCTCGTTCCCATCAGGAAAGCCAACGGAGCAGTCTTCTCCAGGAGGCCGAGACATGCACCGTCTTCCCCTCCAGAGCCAGAAAGCTGTGCTCAAAGCCAGGCAGAGCTCCCTCAAAGGGAACCACAGCCGTTCCCAGCAACAACGAGGTCCCGAGCCCCTTGGACAACGAGAGCGGCCCAGTTCATGAGGAAAGCCCACATGACAAGCTCCTCCTAGGAAACCGCCAGCTTCCTGCAGCCTCCCTAACGTCTCCCAAGCAGCTCCTCTTCTCCATTTCTGCCTCTTGTGCTGCTGGCGATGACCCTCAGGTGGGCCTCCCATGCCCTGCGACACACTAGTTCACTTCAGCCTGGTGTAGCAAGTTGACCACCAGTTGTCACCCACCACAGGCAGTGAGAAGACAGTGCGGTAGGACACACAGGCTCAGCCATGCTTCCCAGGCACTGGATGGGCCCTCCAGTCGTGCCCTCAGCTTTCCTGACAGGTAGCCAGGCCTCCAGAGCCCTGACAGTTGGGAGACAAACACGGGCCAGTGCTCTCAGTTAGAAAAGCTGTTGCCCTGAAGCAGAATGATTGTTGAGCTGCTGATCCTCTTGCACCACAGCCACACCCCTCAGGCGTGGCTCACCCTACCTGCATTGAGTCTCCCTGCTCGTCTTGGAAAAAGCACCACCACCTCTCTTACCTGAGGTCTCTCTGATGTCTTTCACTGCCCTGCTCCTGGCCAAAACTGAGCACTCCGTTGCTCTGCCAACTCTCCTGGAGCATTTTCTCTGTGCCAGACGCTACACTCAGCCCCGGAGATGTGTGGAGCACAAAACAGCCTAAGCCCCCTGTTATCCTCTGCTAGAAGGAGGACGGAAAAGGAAAGGGCTGTGTCACAGAATCACAGCCACACTGTCTGCCAGGCCCAAGGTCAAATCGCAGGGCCACAGGCAAATCTCCCTCCTCTACCCTTGTCTCTTCATCATTACAAAGGAGACTGACCTTGTAGAGCAGAGCAGGGCGACAGTTAGCAAGGCACAGGGCGGGGTTCATCCCAGGACTCTGGGTGCAGTGTAAACACCTAGGACAGGTCTGCGGAAAGCACAGCGTGGGTGGCTGGATGAGCTTGGTCCCTGACTTGGGGACGCTGAAGACTGGGACGGACACCATGAGGAATCAAAGCTGACAGCCAAACATAAAGGACATTCTCCCCAGGGGAACAACAGGAGCCAAGGCACAGCCAGGGCTATTTCCATGGTGATCCAGCCATCCTGATGGTGTGACCAAGGGTACGAGCCAGGCAGACCCCGAGGATGAAGGTGCGAGACAGTAGCTCAGGAGAACCATGGTGGATGTACATGCAGACTCCTGATGTATAAGAGCTTTCCTGAAAAATGTTGAAAATTATTTCCAGTGTACAGTGGGGAGTCTGGGGCAATTCATTTCAGGCTTAGCTTAGTGGCGATGTCAGTTCTTTCCTTCCTGTTTCAGAATGGCTGCCACAGCTCCAACTATCATAACCTCATATAATATCCCAGGAAGGAAACAAAGAGAAAGTGAAAGAAAATTTTCTTCTGCCATTTTTCTCCTTTTATTGGGAAGAGATATCTTAGGATACTTTGGGGGGGGTCTATAAATTGGCAAGCAGGCTATGGGCCAGGAATATCTGATATGCTCACTTTAATCTGTACCATTCACTGACAAATAGGGATGAGAACACCATGAGCACGTTAGAGTAGCAGCAATCTCTTCTGGATGACTTGGCATGCTGCCACCCTCATGAAGCAAGGATTCCTGTCCTTTTTATTATTATTATTTCTGTCATAGGCACTTTCCTCATTGCTGGGACAAATTAATGGATACCTACAATTTAAAGAAGAAAGTGTTTATTTTGGCTCATAATTTGTAGAAATTTTAGCCCAAAATTATATAATTGTTTTTTTCATACTCTATTGGATTTATTAGAATATCAACAATTGATAGAAAGTACCACTTTCATGTTATATCAAGGCATTTGATATTCAGAAAGACAGTATGTTAAGCTCAAGTGTGTGCATTATAGGGTAATAATATCATTAAGCTTCTCCTCTGGAGGGTAACAACTTAAGTTTGAAGACCAAAAATTAGAGAAAAAGAAGGGCTACAAGGATAGCCAATACTTTGACCCTAGCCTTTCAGGGTCAGTGAGGACTCAGGACATAAGAGAACCTGTGCTGTAACATCCTATAGCTCAGTGGTGTCCCAAATTTTCAGTTCAAGGAGATTGTGGGGCTACAGAGGAAAGGGATCAATGATGAATGGTGTGCCTAAGGAGAGTTACCCAGTGAGAAAACATTCTCTCAGACTTTCACAGAGAGCAAATTGGTCAAGCAATGGCCATGACCCATCCAGATGACTGACACTGATGAAGGATCTACAAGCTGCTGTACGTGGTTTCAGGATAAATCCTGTATCTTGTCAGATATACAAGTTACTTTTTTTGTTATATAAGTCTTGCTCTACCTTGGTCTTAACTATCCAGCAGAAAAGTATATGCCACAAGGTATAAAAAAGTAAAGCCATATTAATATACTGAGCTATAAAAGGCTCAAATCCACAGCTTCCAACATTGCCAGTTGTGCTAATAACCCACTACCATTATGGACTATTGGACTATATGTACAGCTACTTCTTACTTCCATGAGGAGAAAGATTTGTACTAATAATGTTTAGGAAAGATATCATGTCTGCATCTTATACTCTGATGAACAACTACTATGACAACAATATGCAGTGTGTTAATTATTGTAACTTTCCTACTAACCTGTTTTGAAACTGTCTCATTGCTATTTCTTTGTTATTAAAATTAATAATTGTTTTAAAAATTCAGCTGGCTCCAAGGCAGAAACGTGCGCTGGAAAGGGTTGGATAGAGGACAGGTGCAGAGAGGGAAGGCAGAAGCCGGGGCAGGACAGAAGCCCGTCCAGGCCACCCCCAGGGCCCCTCTCTCAGTCAGACCCCCTCCCCAGCAGCAAGCTGGCTATGAACTCCATGATGCAACCCCTTTCTGAGAGTCCACCCAAGAGCTCGGGAGGTTGCAGCGAGATCTGGAACATGCAGTACAGCTTCCTTAGCAAGGCAGAGGCAAGCGGCTGTGGGGAGCCCCGGAGGCTGCCCTGGCCTCCCAGTGTCTCTAGCCTCCCCTTGGCGAGAGGCATAGAGGGACCACCTTTCCCACCTTGTGGAGGGAAGAAGAAGCAAGAGCATCCTCAGCATGTTCACAAAAATCCATGTGGAAACATCACACTTCCTGATCTCAGAACACATTTCAAAGTTATAATCAAAACAGAGTGGCACGGTATTGGCCACTCTTTATTACTAACATATATCTTAAAATGCATTGGCACACAGACCAGTGACACAGAATAGACACCCCAGAAGTAGATCCACACACTTACAGTCTTGATTTTGTGTGCTGTGAATACACAAAGAAGAACAGACAGCGTCTTCCATAAATGGCGTTAGGACAAACATGACCCCCATTGTTACATCACACAGCTCAAAGTGGTTTAAAATATTGAAATGTAGGAGCTATAACAACAGAACTACTAAGAGAAACACAGAGGGGGCAACTGCATGAGAGTGGTGCGGAAGATCAGTTTGCAGGCGGTGCCCCGGAGGCATGAGAAACACAGCAGAAGGAGATCCACATGATGGTAGCAAGCTGATGTCCTTCTATACAGCGAGGAGAGCAGCTGACAGCAGCAGGGAAGCCACAGAAGGAGAGCGAGTGCAAGCAAACCACGTGTCTGGCAAGGGACTGATATCCAAAACACTCGGAAAAAAAAAAAAAAAAACTGAATTAAAAAGGACCCCGGTAGATAAATATGCACTTCCCAGGTGAAAAAGCACAAAAGGTCAATAACCATATGAAAAATAAGTCCAACATCATCGGTCATTCAAGAAATGCAAATGGAAACAACACAGAGATTCCATCTTGCCCCATAAGAGTGGCTACCATGAAGAGACCAACTCAAGTGCTGGCTGAGTTGTGGGGAAAAAGGATCCTTCTCCACTGTTGGTGGAAATGCAGACTGGCACAGCCACTGCGGAAATCAGTGTGGAGACGCCTCACAAAACTCAAATTAGAGATCCCTCTCAACACAGCTGTTCCCCTTCTGGGCATCTTCCTAGAAGAATGAAAGATATCATACTACAGCAATATATGCACATCCATGCTTATAGCAGCACAATTTGTAGCAGTTAAATCTTGGAAGTGCCAATGTCTATTAACCAAAGATTGAATAAAAAAGACGTGGGTTTTTTAATATACAATGCAATACTACTCAGCCATAAAGGTGGACAAATTTGAGGTTTTTATAGGCAAATGCATGCAACTTGAGACCACACTCATAAGAAAATCAAACAGATTCACATGTGCAGACATCGTATTGTCTCCTTGATATGACAAACTAAAAGAGTAAATAAGGTCTAAAATGTAAGGTAGATATTGTGACATGGAAAGAAAGTGTTCAAAACATAAAAGGAACTTGGATAAGGGAAGGGGAAAAGGAAAGCTTTGCAAGTTAGCTCTACTACTAGAGTTTCTTAGTTCCTTGAAAAGAAAGCTGTGTGCTAGTGTTATTTGGAGACACTTTTATGCCGATATGTTGTACTCTAAGAAACTACTTTGAAAATAACAATATGCAATGTATTAACTATTGTTATTCACTTATTATATCAGTATGACATTTTATTTTACTTTTGTCCATATAATTGTTTTGAAGGACCTCAGTAGAAACTTCCCAAAAGAGAACATTTAAGGCCTGGGGAGATAGCTCAGCAGTGTAAGTGCCTGCCTGGCAAGCACAATGATCTGGGTTTGATCCCCAGTACTGCATGCTGAGTTGCACCTGGACCCCAGCTGTGCTTTGTAGGCCACCGTACCTGGTGTGGTGGGCAGGCCTGTAATCCCAGAGCAGTGAAGGCTGAGACAGGAGGATCACTATGAGCCTGAGCTGTGTAGTGAGACACTGCACCAAATAAATGAATAAGTCTTTCTGAAAAGAGGACGTCCAAATGACCAATCTGCATGTGCACAGTATCACTGAAGATTGAAGAAATTCAAATTAAAATCACAGTGAAGCACCACCATTACTGTGCCTGCTACCATGACTTTGATCATAAAGATGAAGGCTAAGTGTCCGGGAAGATGGGAAGCAATGCGTACTCTTGGAAATTGCTAGTGGAAATGTCAGTTAGTACAACCGTCATGGAAAACAGTACAAAGTTTGCTAGAAAGCTAAAATAGAGGCATGATATGGTCAAACAATCTCGCTTCCTTTGATATGCATCTAAAGGAAAGGGAGTTAATATGGTGAAGAGGCAGTGACCTTCTCATGTTCCCAGCAACACTTGCAACAATAGCCAAGGATTGGAATGGGTCTAAGTATCTATTAAAAGACCAGATAAAGAGCTGCACACAACTGAGTATGGTGGCACATGCCTGTCAGCCCAGCACTAGGGAGGCTGAGGCAGGAAGGTCAACATAAATTAAAGACCAGCCCAGGCTATATAGTGAGTTGAAGACCAGCCCAAACTACACAATGGAGACCCTGTCTAAAAACAAAAAAGTCACATACACAATGGAGAATATTAAGCCTTAAAAGAGAAGCAAGTTCTGTTATTTTTAAAAATGTATATGCAAGCAAATAGCATGATCTTACTGGATCTCACTTGCATTTGGAATGTAAAAAAGCTGATCTCATAGGAAAGAGTGGAGTAGTGGTTTTCAGAGGCTGGAGGAGACCAATAACTATTTGTTCTTTTTTTTTTTTTTTTCTTTTTCTTTGTGGAACCGGGGATCAAACTCAGGATCTTGCATTTGCCAGACAGGCACTTGTGCCCCTGAACTATCTCCCTGACCCCAAGAGATCAATAGCTATTGATAAGCACAAAGTTTCAAATAAACAGATGGGGTAGATTTTGAGATTTATTTTGTAGCAGTGTAACTACAGTTAGTAATGCACTGTCTATTTCCAAGACCCTAGGAATCAATTTCAACAAGATCATCACAAAAAATAGTAGGTAAATTTGATAACAGGTATATCAATTACCTTAGTTTAATCTTTCCACATTTTATATCAAAGTGCTGCATTATACCTATGAATATATTCAATTATGAAATGTCTGTCAGAAACAGTATTAACAAGAAATAGCAATTTTTGAAGCACTCATGCAGGTTTTACCCTGTCTCCATTTTCTGCCTTGAGACTCACGGCAGTGGATGTCGGGGATAGAATTCCTGGCAGGGAATTCCTGAAAATTCATGGCCAAGGGCAGGCAGCTATGTTGCAACATGAACTCTTCAGTTGTAACCACTTCAGTGGAGATTATTTGTTACTGCAGCTCAGCACAGACTCCTGAGCTGCAAGGACGAGTCTTTGAGCGGCTACTGTGGCAGCTGGGCTCCCTTCCCACACTGCTTTTACAAAGGCCTTTCACCCTAGGAAAGAAGCAAACAGGACCCATAAGTAAAAAGGGGCCATAATTTTTTTTTTTTCCTCCCATGCTAGTTCTCTCATAATCCGGAAAAGAAGTAACCCCACACTCTTATGGAATACTTTTGTTTGTGGAGGCCTGTCTAACAAATTTAAGGCTGGTAGCCACCCATCGACTCCAGAAGATCGTGGTTGCTGTTATCACCCTGTTTTCCAAGTACAGAAATCAGGTTTAGAGAGCTGGAGTTAACGCTGTAAAATCCATGGAAGGTGAACACTCACGCTACGGTTCAAAACCCTTGTGCTGGATTCCGCTCCTGCGTAGGAGTTGTGTCCTACAGCCGATTGGGCGGAGGGAGGGATCAGCACGTGGCCCAGCTGTGCAGTGCACATGCTGCTCTGCGCCTTCGCCGTGTTGCCTCTGCCCCCGGTAGTAGTGCGTGATGATGGTATGGGGCAGCACAGGCACCCTGGTCCTGCAGGCAGGTCCCAGGTCCTGAGGCATCGGGGCTCCATTCCTGGAGAGGATCAGAGCCCAGTTCTGATCAAATTGGTACAGCTGTGCTTGCAGGAAAGACGGCCCTAGCTGCCACCTCTGCCTCACTACCTTGATCCACACTGCTGTCTGTGTGAACCATCCTTCCTACAGCTGTGCACCTCATCCCCCTCCTTAGGTATCACTCCCAGCAGGCCTAAGGAGTATGACGTGCAAGCCGCACATCCAGCACATGCGCGCATGCTAGCCTCGCGCACTGCACATGGTACGTGTCCCGGGAAGACCTAAACTGTGGGCGTGGTTCTTCATGTCTACAACACTTCAAACGCTCTGACTGGAGGGTAATTAGCAACTCTGTGGATCGCGGGGGCAGATTTCATTTTGGTACATAGAACAGAGAAAGCAAGGTCCAGAAATCCCAAGGACTTAACCAGAAGCTCCAATTAGAAAGCAGTACAGCTGCATCCAGACGGCGCAAACATCAGCAAGAGCACGATGCATCTTCCTTGAGAAGACAGGAAGGAAAGAGGAGACACAGAGACAGAAGAAAAGCGAAGGTGTTTTGGGGTCTAACCTAATTCAGTGACCTGGCCATCTGCCCACAATAATTTGGCAAGAGTGGGTGAGTGTACCACCTGGGACGAGTGGACTCAACCTCATGCTGACGAGCTGTCAAACAGCAATCTTACTAATATCGTTAGACTGCCATAGTGATAGAATGCAACTGGGTATGCGTGTCCTCTGCCTGCTCAGCATCGGTAGTGGGCACTGGAGGCCCCACTGTGTGTCATCTTCCTCCACAGCCATCGTTTTGCCTCCAGTCTCCCATCGTCCTGTGCTCACGCTAACTTCTGTGCAGCCTGATGGGAAAGGTAGGCAGCAGGAGCTAGGACGGCAGGGAGATTCCTCTTGGTGAAGACAAAACAAGAAAAGGCGTGCTGTAGTGCTGCGTCTCCTCAGATGCCCGGTCTCACTCACGCTCGACCGAACACACCCACTTGGCACACTGCTGTGTACTCTAGGAAACCCTGATGGCGCTGCAGAGAGCACAGCACCCGCAGAGGCCCTCAGCTGCCGGGTGCTGGAATCCTTGGAATCATCTATTTTTTATGTGTAAATAAACAGCAGGAGGAAAGGGGAAGGCATCCATACAATTTTAATGAACAAGATTCCCATCGGTCTTCAAAAGATAACAAAAGGTAGCTTAATGGGCCCGAGGAAGCTATTTTTCTAGTGATTTCTCTGCTCAGCTCTCCTGGGGAAAGGAGTGACTTCTAAATTAAAAAGAAAAAAAATGATGCTCTGGGTATACCTTTTCCTGTCATTTCATTGTCTTTGATCTTGCATTTCCTGAGACCGAAGCACTTAACCCCCAGGCTCAGATCGATGCTGGAAATGCGTGCTTTATTTTAAGATCTTTTCTAGACTATGGAAACTGTGAATTAGGACAAATCTGTTTCTTTACATGTGAACTTTTAAAAACCAAATTCAAACAGATTGCATCCCCAAACCCATTATGCTTCAAAACTATTGGCTAAATTCAGACGAAGAACCAGTTGGTTCATCAGCCACTGAGGAGTTCGAAAATACCAACTATTTTCAAAATAAAAACGACTCCATTTAATGAGTCATGATTTTGTAAAATCAGTTTGACTGCAGATTCCCAGTAACATCTCAAGCTTCTCCTGCAGGGAGGCGAAGGTCCCCTCCAGGGGCACCAGGAGTCTATCATGAGCTTTTTGAATTTCCCTTTCAAGTGAGTGAAGTGCGTTCTACTGCCTGAAGGATACTCCATCACCTATAATAAATATTCATCTGCATGTATTGCGTATTTGAGCTGCATGAGTGATGAACTCCGGCTCTGGATATGAATGGGAAACTCGCTAAGACAAATGTCACCTTTCAGTGCTGCTCCTGCAGATAAATTGCAGCTAGATTTAAACCAAGTCCATGATTCCATGCCTCCCGCTGGTAACTGATTCAGCTCCCATAACCCCTGCTCAGCATACAAGGATGCGAAGGCCCAGTTTGATTAGTGGTCTTGACAGTCTCTACCAAGAAGCAGTCAACCATTTCCACTCATCAACTTAGTATTGAAATACAATTAAACTATATATACTTTTGGGGCTATTTATACAGTCTGGTTGATTGATTTAAAGTTGAAGAATCTTCATTTGGGATTAGTAAAGTTTGTACAGGCGCAGATCTTCTGAAAAGCAATTCGATACTGTGACAAAAACACGTTATTTCCCTTTCTGGCCTCGGATTCTGCCATCTGGAGATTAATCTAAAAGCTTTGTAAAGGGAGTTATTTGTCTCCTGATTCTCTGGTTTCTTTCTATGGGGGGATATTTTACACTGTAGAAACCCAGATCCTCTCTGTTTTCTATTGTCACACAGGGGAATCAGTGAATCTCAGTTGCTGAATGGCTGGAAAAGGAGACCAGACAAGAGTGCTTATGCCTGGACTCTTTTTCTCTGTATGGCCTTTAAAATAGCTTGGTTTGTGTGTCTGGAACAAAGAGTAGCTGTGCTAAC
>PVKN010012315.1:9477-20969 GCA_004027915.1 Capromys pilorides
TATATATATATATATATATATATATATATATATATAAAATGAAATTAAAGTCACTAAATTGTAAGGGTTGGACTCAAACTTGTGCATTTCTTGCTTTCTAGAGTGCTTAGACTATAGGTATGTGCCACCATCTAACCCTACTCTAAAGCTATATTTATTTATCTGTTTATTTTTATGTGTTTAGTACAAGATCTACAGGGTCTCACTACATAGATCGGACTCGTAATGATTCTCCTGTTTTCAGTCTCCCACACACTGGGATTAAAGCGTGCGCCATCATGCCCATTCTCAATCGCTGGCTCAGCACCACCCAGTTGCAGGGCCAGCACAGCAAACCAAGAATCGAACCCTGGCCACTGCGCTCTGCCCAAGCAGGCACTTTAGTAGCACTGAGCTTTTTGGCCAGCCCTAAAGCTTTTTTTTTTTTTTTGTCTTTTTGAGACAGGGTCTCGCTGTGCAGTTCAGGCTGGCCTTGAGCTCACTTTTGTAGCCAGGCTGGTCTCAAACTCACACTGATCCTCCTGCCTCAGCCTCTCAAGTGCTGGAATTACAGGTGTGCACCACCACACCTGGCTTACTTTTAAATACTTGAAATCCCAATTTTGGGGAATCCCTCAATCTCTCCTAATGCCACCTTTATCTTCATGAAGTTAAAAAGAAAAGCGAAAAATAAGGTGGCGAAGGTGAAGGCAGCCTCTGGCTTGTCCATCACTTTTGTTGTGGCAATGCTATATAAGCAGCCCTGAAACTCAGTCACCGGCAACAGCAAACATTTCTCTTGTGCACTCCTCTGTGGGGCAGCTGGGGTTCCACCAGGGCAGTTGACCACTCAGCTCTCAATCGAGCCAGATCTGGGTCTGCTCCAGCTTTCTGGCTGATGAAGAGTCACTGTCCAGCACTGTGCTCTCCTCATGACAGATGCTCCAAGGGCTAGAGGCTAAACCACACCACTCAAATCTCTGTAGCCTTGGAGGAGACTTAGTTTACTTCCTGCTGGCTCCCATTCCATTGGCCAAGGCAAATCACATGACCACACCCAAAGACTGGAGGGGGGTAGGGGAGTATTTAGTGTCCAATGAGAGGCTCTGAAAAATCTCAAGGCAAGGAGGCTGGGCATATAATCTGATTACAGGTGGAGGTAGAATACTTGGAAAAAAATAAAGCAGTTGACCATAGCTGCTGGGCAAGAGACTCATCATTCCTGCTTTACAAGACACTTAGGAATAAGTCAAAAAGAACTGACCCATTTGTCTAAAGTCTGCTGCATTAGGAGTTAAAAAAAATTGAAAATAATGTTTTCAAGCCTGATTAGAGCACTAAAGGCATAGCTCAGTGGCAGAGAGCTTGCTTACCATTCTTGGGGACCTAGGTTCCATACTTGCCAGACAAAAATTTTTAAAAAGGAGTGTCTCATTATTAAAGTAAAAATGTCAAAGTACAGAAACTTGAAAATGCAAAGCTTTCCAGGCATGATAACTCATGCCTGTGGTCCCAACACTCAGGAGGCTAGGGTGGGAGGATCACAAGGAGTTTGACACCGGCCTGAACTATGAGACCCTGTTTCAAAAAATCAAGTAAATAAATACATGTAAAATGTAATGATTACGACCATCCTACAATTGAAAGTTAATGTCAATAACTAGGCATTCATTTCTATGCAACTTCTTACATATATAATCACATTAATTCCTTTTAATCTTGAGAAAGGTCTCACTATGTAACCCAGGCTGACTTTGGATTTTCAGTGATCCTCCTGCCTTAACCTTCCTCGCGTTTGGATTACAGGTGTGTGCCACCATGTCTGGTCCACATTAATTCAATTTTTAGTATAAAAGTCATTGTTATATATTTGTGACCTTATTATCAGTTCAAATTTTATAGTTGGGCATGCTGGAACACACCATAATCTCAACACTTGGAAAGCTGAGACAGGAGGTTCACTGAGAGTGCAAGGCCAGTCTGAACTATATATCAAGTCTACGTCTCAAAAACAAGAAAGAATTTGGGCTGGGGTTATAGCTCAGTGGCACAAGCCCTTGCCTAGCAAGCACAAGGTCCTGAGTTCAATTTCCAGCACATAAAAAAGGGGTGGGGGGTTAGTTAATCTCTTTCTGTGTACAGAGACTATTATTTTTAATGTTTGTATTTTATTATACTTGCTACATTTAAATGTTTATAAGCCTTTTTCACAACTTCTGACATAATAGATTTATTTCCCTTTCTCATGTTTACTTCCAATCTGTATAAATATGTGGGGTTTTGCTTCAACCAAGCCACAGTTATATAAATTTGTAGATTTTCACACTAAATACTTTTCTTTTTCTTTTTGGCACTGGGAATCAAACTCAGGCTATTGTGCTTGTCAGGAAGGTGCTGTGCCTCTGAGCTTGTCCCCAGCCCAACACTTTCTATAAATTCTTTTCCACATAATTAGTCTATACATCTATTCCTTTTTTGTATTGCCTAATGTATCAGTCAGTGTTTACTAGAGAAGCAGTATATACAAGAGGAAAAAAAGACAAAAAAGAAAAATAACCCAAATATACAAGAATCTACAAGATCAGCTTACACTGGCCACTCAGAGGTGGATGTGGATGAGTGCACAGGCTCTGACTCCACACTTCAGACCAAAGATCTGGAGCTCACTGCGGTGTCCCGAGCAAGTTGGGATCAGGAGGCCAATGGGTCTGAGATGGAAGGCTGAAGGATCTGCCTGGAATCTAAGAAATAGGTGCAAAGTGAAGGTGAAGACTGGAGCTCCTCCAAAGAAACAGAAGCCAATCCGGCCTTCTTCATTCCCCTTTTATTCCATCTGGGCGACAGCACCCTAGGGTGTGGAATTGCTGGGACGATTCATTTCAGCTCCTCTTACTCAGGTTCACACAATCAATTAACCATCAACCATCACATCTAGCAACATTATTTAATTAGTCAGTTTCTCTTTGGGGACATTTAGGTTATTTCCAGTATTTTTACTGTTATTTTTATCATTCATTATAGAAATTCTGATTACATTTAATTAGTTGAGTTTTTTCATTCTTTTCTACTGTTCATCTCTCTATATATACATATGTATTACATATATATACATATATATGTATATATATACATCCGTATATACATATATATACATATATATGTGTATATATATATATATATATATATATATATATATTAAGTATTTGATTGTACACTGGCACCAGTGTATATAAAATACTCTCATGAAGTAGAAACTCATGAAAATTCAGAGGTAGATATTAAGGACTGACAAATGTAAAAGTTTACATATTATGGCACATGTTAAGAAAGGGAAAGTTTGGAGGCCAGTGAGATAACTCACTGATCTACAGAGGCTACTTAGGCAAGCTTAGGCAGCTGCAGGGACCATGGTTTGATCCCGGGCACCACATGCTGCACCAGCCCCACCCCCCGGGGCAGGCTGAGCCGGCCATAATGTTAAAAAAAAAAAAAAAAAGAAAGAAAGAAAGAAAGAAAGAAAGAAAGAAAGGGGAAGTTTTTGTACAGGCTTCAGTTTGCTTTTTTCTGATTAGTCAGCCGCTTGTTGGTTAAAAGTGGTCTGGGAAACTCTCAAAAATTCATTTGACTACAAAAGAAACAAACTTTCTGTGGTCTGAGGGATTTGTATTTGAGGATACTCCAGTCAACAGAGGATCATGCTGAGCATTCTGCGGACAGAACTGTTTTAAGTCTGCACCTACCTGGGAAACCTTCACACACTGAGACTGGCCTCCAGCCAGAGCTGTTGAACCACTTTCTTCACAGCAGGACCCTAGAAAAGCCAGACATAGTACACTTGAGAGCCAGGCCAACCTGAGGGCCAGGGGTAGCAGAGCGAGGATTGACTGGGCCAGACATCAAGGCACACAGAGGGGGTGGGACCTGTTCATCCCTTATTATCAAGTAGAAGTGAAAAATCCATCAACATTTTTTTGATAGAGGGTCTCACTATGCAATTCAGGCTGGCCTTAAACTCACTGTTTACTATGTATCCCAGTTCAGGCTGGTCTAAAACTCACAGCAATTCTCCTGCCTCAGCCTCCTGAGTGCGGAGATTATAGTTATACACCACCATACCTGGCTTCCTATGTCGTACTCCAAGGCCATCCCTAAGTAAAAATGTCTTCCAGATCTTCCATTACTACCCATCAACCTGACTGCCCTCATTTTGTGAGACCAAGGTGTAAGGCCAAGGTCATTTAGTGACACTGGCATGTTCTGTAAGGCCCAGCACTGCAGACAAATGCGAGGAGTGGAGAGAAAACAAGATCTGAACTGTATGGAGCTAGAAAGTCACCTGTGGAAAACAACGGCCACATGTCTCACTATGTGGAAAAAGCTAATCTGAAGGAAAGAGTAAGGTTAAGGCTCAAAAAGACACAGATGGTAGCTATGGAAAAGATGTTCCACTGGCACTCATGTCCCAGATCCAGCTATTCTCACTCATGTGGCCATGCCCTTCATGCCAGTAAGTCTCCCATTCTGTTTGAGCTCATTCAAGTTTCTATATCTGCAACAACGGAAGAACCCTGAATTGCAGGCCCTGAGCAAGCTAACACCATAGGTCCTGGACCAATGCCAGAGCCATAAAGATGGATAGGAAGTAGGCCTGTGCCAGGTCTGTTGATGCTGTCATCCTGACAATCTGGGAGGCTGAGGCAGGATGACCAAAAA
Organism: Capromys pilorides; assembly: GCA_004027915.1. NCBI lineage: Eukaryota > Metazoa > Chordata > Mammalia > Rodentia > Capromyidae > Capromys > Capromys pilorides. Next base: position 14,170 of record PVKN010012315.1, read on the forward strand.
TTTGAGCACAACCTGGGCAGTTTAGTGAATTTATTGAGATATTGTTTCAAAATAAAAAAAATAAGGGGCAGGTGAAGTAGTTCAGTGGTCTAAAGAGCCTGTTTAGGCTAGCTTTGGCAAGTACAGGGACTGTGGTTCAATCTCCAACACCACATACAATGCCAGCCTTGCCCCCATGGCTGGCTAAGCCAGCCAAAAATAAATAAATAAACAAAGAGCTGAGAGTATAGCTCAATGTGAAGACCCTAGGCTCAAACCCCAATACTGAAAAAAAAAAAAAAAAAAAACAGCAAAGAGAAAAATGACCTAGTTTCCAGGGGCCCCAGATAATGAAGAACTGGAATATGCTAACCAATATTATGGATATTACAACACGATGTGACAATCTGTTGTGAAACCCAGTATCAAACCATACCAAAGACACTTTGCACCAATAGTAGGAAGGCAAACAACTTTATTATGCCAGCAGGCTGATAGGGTTCATTCCTAAAGCATCATCCCAGAGCCAGCTTTGGGTTTGGCTCATACAGGTTTTGCAAGCAAGAAGTACAAAAGCTTAAAAGTGTGGTGAATTCTTATTAGGTAGCGTTGGTCACTTTTCATTTCTGGGCAGAAGGTCCTTAAAACAAGTTAGCAGACAGGATTATGTTTGTGGCTAGAAAGTACAGGGTGTGCAGCTAAATGTGGTGAGACTGAGAGAGGTCAGGCTGTCTCTGGTTTGCAACTAGGCACAGCCAGTCAAGGCTGAGTCTAGTGGCTAAATGTGGGGAATTGTTGAAACTGGAAATCAGTCACACAGCGGGGCTAGGACTAAGCCTGCCCTAGAACTTGGGGAGCTCCTCCAGCTGTGTAAGCAAGCTGTTCCAGCTTGCAAGTTGGTTGCTAAGCAGAGAGGTTAAAATTGACATAAACCTCCCCAATGTATAAATAAATTCTGTACAGTTCCTGGGCAGTTCCTCTTCTCCCATCAGGAAAGGGGCCTCCATTTGACCTCAGCTTTCTTCTCTTTTTTTTATTTTCTAAATCTCCATGCCATTTTCCCCCAGGATCATTGAGAGTGGCATGGGTCATGGCATTTGAACTATGTGATGGGTTGGATGATCATGGTTTGTCCTAATATGGTATCAGACTACTAGCTAATTTTATAACATTTCCATCACATTTCCCCCCTTTTTCTAGTTATAATGAAGATTCATGTTATGATTGGAGGGGTTGCTAAGACTGGGTAGTCCTTAGGAGTAATTGGCAGTTCATAGCCTCAACACGCTTGGAAAGCAACTGAGCGTGAAAACAGATCATATAGGGGCCTAACAGGAGAACTAGCATGAGGGTCAGCAGAAGTCCTAACAGGGTCCCAATCCATATGAGGAAGAACTCTAAGGAACCTCACCAAGAGGACCCAGCCTGGGCCATAGATATAGCTCAGTGGGCATAAGTGCCTGCCTGGCAAGCACAAGGTCCTGAGTTTGATCCTCAGAACTGGAAAAAAGAAAAGAAAAGAAAAAATCAGCTTGTGTTCCTTGAGTCCCTTGTTTAAGGTCTTTTCAGAGCTGTGATGTTCTCTGATTACACCAAACTTGTTTGCATAATAGCAGCATTCCCTTTCTTTCTAAGAAGAGGCAAGTGCCCCCTTGTTGAGTGGTTATGATACCTAAGGCTCTTCTGTTCCATAAAACAACCACGGCTAAAAAGTCAGTTTTATTGGAGCGTGTCAATAGAATTTTGGACATTTGGCGCCATTTTGTGGAAACGAAGTAGCATCAGGGCTGTTCCGTCATCTCTCAGCGCTTGTTTCCCTGTTGCAGTTTCTAATAGCAGCCTAGAAGGTGAGTCACAGGCACTTCTGATCAAGACACTGTGGCTGCATCAATTCTCTCACTGGGGACAGCCTAAGGCAGATGCAGCGGCTTCAGCCTCCGCCCCAGAGAAAACAAAAGATGTCTGAATATGTTCGGGTAACAGAAGATAAGAATGATGAACCCATTGAAATACCATTAGAAGATGACTGGATGGTCCACAGTTACAGCCCAGGTTCCAGGGTCATGTGGGCTGCGCTACAGAAATCCAATGTCTCAGTGTATGAGAGGTGTCTGCTTGGTTGAAAAAATTCTACATGCCCCAGATGCTGGCTGGGGAAACCTGGTATATGTTGTCAACTATCCCAAAGATAACAAAAGGAAAATGGATGAGACAGATGCTTGATCAGCCGATAAAGTGAAAAGAACAGTCCAGAAAACATCAGATTTAATAGCATTGGGTCTTCCATGGAAAACAACTGAGCAGGATCTAAAAGAGTATTTTAGTACCTTTAGAGAAGTTCTTACGTTGCAGGTCAAGAAAGATCTTAAAACTGGTCATTCAAAAGTGTTTGGTGGAGACCTCCTCCAGACCACCGCCAGTGCAACCTACCATCCCCAGCACCAGGCCGGCCAGGTGAGACCTCCTCCAACCCGCCACCAGTGCAGCCTACCATCATCAGCCAGTGCCAGGCCTGCCGCCTGAGACCTCCTCTGGCCCACCGCCAGCGCAGCCTATCACCCAGCGCCAGGCCCACCAGATGAGACCTCCTCCAGCCCACCTCCAGCGCTACCTACCATCATCAGCCAGTGCCAGACCCACCACGTGAGACCTCCTCTGGCCCACCACCAGTACAGCCTTTCCAGCACCAGGCCCACCAGGTGAGTGAGACGCCCCCCTCTCCCAGCCTATCAGCAGCTCAGCCGAACCAGCAGCCCAGACTGAACGAACAATCTGCAGGCACACAGTCCTGCACCAAAGATCACAGCGACTCAGAATGATACAGACAAGGAGCAAAATGCAATCCCAGGTCCTGAGACCACCTGTAACAAATACAGGAGACACTATCATACAAGAAAATGGGAATCATGCAGCCGAAATCTCTGAATTCGGAGCATCTGAAATAAACAAATGCAGAAATGTACAGAGGAACTCAGATTGAAGATAACCTCTGAAGTTAAAAAATAAATCTTTGAATTACTAGAGACTGAAGTTAAAAAACAGCTGCAGAAAAGCATAGAGGAAATCAGATCAGAAATAATCTCTGAAGTTGAAAAAGTCATCTTTAAAACAGAACAACTGGGGCTGGGGAGATAACTCTGTGGCACAAGTGCCTGCCTGGCAAGTGCAAGGCTGTGAGTTTGAACCCCGGTCCTGCCAAAAAACAAAACACAATAAAAAATAAGAATTAAAAAAAAAAGTAGAACAACTTCAGAAAGGCAGAGAGGAAATGAGAGCAGAAATAACCTCTGAAATAGAAAAAGAAACGATAACTATAATGGAAGACTTAATAAATGCATCTAAAGAAGACATTGATAAAAAAAACAGATTTTAGAAAAATGATGGAATCCATGAATGAGCAATATAGGAAAGAAATAGACTGCATGAAACAGGTTCAAAGAGACATACAGGAAAATAAAATCTCAATCACAAGCTGGCAACACTGTATGAACGAAAGTGAAGATAGGATTTCAGGTCTTGAAGACAAAGTCACAGCTAGTGAAAAGGTAAGAAAGGATCTCTTTTTTTTTTTTTTAATTTTTATTTATTTATTTATTTGTTTGCTTGTTGTGTTTGTTTGTTTCTTTATTTACTTATTTTATGGCTGGCTCAGCCTACCCTGGTGGTGGGGCTGGCGCAGCATGTGGTGCCGGAGATCGAACCGCAGTCCTTGCAGTTGCCTGAGCTTTCCTAAGCAGGCGCTTTGGACCACTGAACCATCTCGCCGGCCCCAAGAAAGGATCTCTTAAAAACAACCAGGATGCAAGAAAAAGTAATTCAACATCTGAAAGATGATGCAAAAATGAACAACGTGAGATTAATAGGAGTCAATGAAAAAGAAGAAGTCAATATAAATGATATAAAAAGAATATGGGCAGAAGTAATAGCAGAAAACTTCCCAAAGACGAGACAACAACCAGACAGTCAGGTAACTGAAGCATATAGGACTCCAAATAACATCAACCCAACTAAAAACACACCCAGACATATAATAGTCAAGATCCCAGAAATCCAGCAAAAGAATAACATACTAAAAGCCACTAGAGAAAAGAAACAGATTAAATTTAAAGGAAAACCCATCAGAATAACAGCAGATTTCACCTCATAAACCATGAAGTCAGGAAGAGCATGAAGCAGAGTGCTTCAAGTCCTGCATGAAAACAAATTCCAGTCCAGACTGCTATACCCTGCAAAACTCTCTTTCAATATGAGGGAGAAATGAAATACTTCCATGACAAGGAACAACTAAAGAATTTCATGATGTCAAAGCCAACCCTACAGACTACTTAAAATTACTTTTGAGGGAGATCAAAATGACCTGATCTACACAAATGAGTCCAGAAAGAACCCAGAAAACAAGGCAAGCAATTAAATAGAAGATAAAGGAGTAAACAGTAGTAAGTAAAAGACATGTCAATCATAAGTCAATACATTTCAATTATAACTATCAATGTAAATGGACTCAATTCTCCAATTAAAAGAAATAGACTGGCAGAGTGGATAAGGAAGCAAAACCCAACAATATGCTGTATACAAGAAGCACACTTAATTCATAAATAAACTCATAGGCTAAAAGTTAAAGGATGGAAAATAATACTACATGCTCCAGCACCTCTAAAAACACAGGGGTAGCAATCTTGTTTGCAGACAGTCTAAACCTCCAACCAAGATTGATCAAACATAACAAAGAAGGCCACTACATACCGGTTAGGGGAAAAATTCAGGATGAAGAGGTAACATTCATAAATATGTATGCACCCAACACGAGAGCACCAAGTTATATAAGACAAATCTTAACAGACATGAAAAATCTAATATCCAATGCCACAATCTTAATAGGAGACCTCAATACCCCTTTATCCCAAAAAGATAGGTCCAGCAGACAAAAAAATTAGCAAAGAAGCAGCAGAAATGAACCAGATCTTGGAACAACTGGACTTAGTGGACATACACAGAGTGTTCCACCCAACTGCTTCTGAATACACATTTTTTTCAGCTGCACATGGGACATTTTCCAAAATTGACCACATACTAGTGCACAGGTCATACTTAAGTATATGCAAGAAAACAGAAATTATACCATGTATATTATCTGACCACAATACAATGAAACTGGAAATTAATAACAAAAGAAACCACAAGAACCCAGAAATACATGGAAACTAAACAACATCCTTCTCAGCAACCAGTGGGATGCAGATGAAATTAAACAAGAAACTAAACAATATTTACACTTTAATAAAAATTTAAACACAACCTACCAGAATTTATGGGATGCAATGAAAGCAGTTCTTAGAGGAAAATTTATAGCCCTGAACTCACACATTAAGAAAACAGAATGGGAACAAATAAATACTCTTGTGCAACACCTAAACCGACTAGAAAAGGAAGAGCAAACAAAACCCAAAGCCCAAAGACGGGAGGAAATTATAAAGATTAGAGCCGAAATTAATTCAATTGAGACAAAGAAAACAATACAAAGAATTAATGAATCAAAAAGCTGCTTCTTTGAAAGATTACATAAAATTGACAAGCCCCTAGCTAACCTCATCAAAAAGAGGAAAGAAAGGACTCAAATTCAAGCAATAAGTAATGAAAAGGGTGAAATTACTACAGACCCAACAGAGATTCAGAGGATCATTAATAGCTACTTTGAGAATCTTTACTCTCACAGAATTGAAGACACAGAAGAAATGGAAAGATTCTTAGAAAGGTACAAACTACCAAAACTGAATCAAGAAGATATAAGAACTCTCAATAACCCAATAACAGTCAATGAAATATGAAATGTAATAAAAAGTCTACTGACAAAGAAAAATCCAGGCCCTGATGGATTCACAGCTGAAATCTACAAGAGATTTACAGAAGATATAATCCCAACACTCCTCAAACTCTTCAATGAAATTGAAATGGAAGCAATCCTTCCAAAATCATTCCTATTGGCAAGTATTACACTGATACCAAAACCAGAGAGAGATGCAACTAAAAAAGAGAACTACAGGCAAATTTCTCTCATGAAAATATATGCAAAAATCCTCAATAAAATCCTTACCAATAGAATACAGCAAATCATAAAGAAGGTTATATGCCATGGCCAGGTAGGATTCATCCCAGGGATGCAAGGATGGTTCAGTATATGCTAATCTATCAATGCAATACACTATATTAATAGAGCCAAAGCCAAAAACCACATAATCATCTCAATTGATGCAGAAAAGGCTTTTGACAAAGTCCAACACTCATTCATGTTCAAAGTATTACAGAAAATAGGTATAGAGGGCCTTTACCTCAATCTGATAAAAGCCATCTATCTCCCATCCAAGCACTAACCAGGCCGACCCTGCTTAGCTTCCAAGATCAGATGAGATCGGGCACATTCAGGGTGGTATAGCCGTAGATGATAAACACCATCTATGACAATCCAACGGCCAACATAATTCTAACTGGGGAAAAGCTGAACACTTTTACTCTCAAATCTGGCACAAGACAAGGATGTCCTCTATCACCACTCCTGTTCAATATAGTTCTGGAATCATTAACTGCAGCTATTAGACAAGAGAGAGAGAAATAAAAGGCATAAGAATAGGTAAAGAAGAAGTTAAACTATCACTATTTGCAGATGACATGATAATCTACTTGGAAGACCCAAAGAACTCCACCAAGAAGCAACTAAAATTAATACATAAATTCAATATCATAGGGTACAAAGTCAACACACAAAAGTCAACAGCATTCTTCTACACAGATAACAAACACATTGAGAAAGAAATTAGAGAAACAAT
>PVKN010012316.1:0-20870 GCA_004027915.1 Capromys pilorides
GAAGCTGGTTCCATTTTAAGGGTTGGGCAGGGAATTCACCACGTGGGCGTCTCTGATGTGGTTAAGACTTTGCTGGACTCCTCAAGGGAGTTTTTCTTTCCTCATGTTCCTTCGAGTAATGGGAACATTACTCTGGGAAAAAGTATTATAAAGAGGGAGATGGCAGGCTAAACAGGAAAGGACCACCCTAGGACTAATGTAAGGCACCCGGGTACAAATAAATATAAACTGCTAACCCCTATCTTAGGTAACCTCCACTCATCTCCAATGCCTTATCTCTCAGGGGGGGCCTCAGAACTAAGCTTTCAAAGCGGATTTAAAGAGTTAAAGCAGGTCATCCGGCATTGTTTTTTCATGCTCACATTTGTGGCATTAGGACTATTTTGTTAACTAGGTATATGCAATCCACAGAATTTCATGGTAAATTCCCCAGACCAAATATTTGGCTGAACAAATAAACAACATTATCCATTCCTGAAAATAAGCCAGTAGCAGGAGGAGGAGGAGGAGGAGGAGGAGGAGGAGGAGGTGGGAAGAGCTTGCTAGAAAGTCACCTGAACCGGCTCAGGACTCGCTGGGAATCACTGGCACAAGAGCTGGGGATCTCTGGTTCTTTTGCAGTGACACAGGCACAGCAAAGTTGCTGGCAATCGGGCAAAACAGAATGAGGCTGCCTGAGGGGAAGCCATAATGGGCTTCCCCTAAATGATTTATTCAAGCGCCATACCATTAATCAAAGGGGCAGCGACCTGGGGGGGCCAGCAGAGGAGGGAAAGGTCCCTGTTTGCAGGGAGTTTGGGAGGAACTGTGGAGTCTTGCTGCCTTAGCCTGGGGCTCTGATCTCCGCTCTCCACCTGCGCTCTCCAGGGAGCTGGGGCTTTGGCAAGCACCCCACTTCTATTTTTATTGGTTTCCACTAAGCTGCTCCTTTTGGAGGATTGCAGGACTTCAGTAATTAAAAACAAAAATGAATCCTGCTTCACCCACTCCACCCCCAGGAGCATGTGCAAGACTGTGTACAAGAATGCACATACATCACACACAGAAAAACACACGCCAGCCATGTGCCTCCCACACAGTCTCTCGGAAGGCACGCACACAGCGCCAGCACCTTGGCCATTACCCCCATCTAGCCCTTCAGGATGCAGAAAGGCACGTCCACCAGTCCTCTCAGAAAGACAATACAAGGACACTGTCCACTACAGGCCCCCAACCCACTCCAGTAGACCGAGCTCCCAGCAGAGCCTGAGCAGGCTGAGACTAAAGGCTTGCTCAGTTGTGGGTGCTAACGAAGACCAAAGACTTCTCCTTTGATACTCTTCATCTCTACAACCATGCCTTCTAGAATGACAGATCTCTGCCCTGGACAAAGATTCTCTACTCCCAAACCTACCAGCACCACCCTTTGTTACTAGGCCGAAAATTAAGCTGGCTCCTGAAGAAACCCTGGCCCAAACATCAGACCTTCCAGGGTAGGCCATTCTAGTCGGCCAAGATGTAGAGAAGCGTACAAAGGGGAGGCAAAGCAGAGAGAAGACTGGCATTTGACTGGAGAGTCCGGTAGTGGAGGCACAGGGACTGTTTAAAATCCTGACTTTCAGTATCTCACTCTAGTGCCAGCTTCCTAGACACCCTAGCTCAGTCTGGTGGGATTTTTAACTTGATGAAGGCTTCCTGTGGGGAACAAGGGGCAAGGAAAAATGTCAAGAAACACTGGAGAATGCTGCTGTGTGGACTCTTGAAGTAGTCACCAAACTTTTGGAAAGCGAGTACACTTTTTATTGAATAAGGCCTACTTATACATCCTGAACACACACACACACACACACACACACCCCTTCCTGTTTGAAGGGGGAAACCACAGACACACACATTTAGTGTGAATTGTTCATCCCTGTTATAAGTGTAGACACCTTGGATATCATGAAAAGCAGAGGTGGGAATTAACTTCTTAGAGCTATTATTCCCCGGCACCCTGGGCTGGGATGCAGCTCAAACAGGTGAACAAAACAGACACGTTCCAGGAGGCCCAAACCCACTCCTGAGTGTCTCATGTGACACTCTCCTTTCATGCCCAGTTCTCCAAGGCATGTGTCACCCAGATGGGAGAGGATGCTGCATTCTTGTTAGCATTTGCTAGAAATGGAAAACAAGTCATGCTGACAATTACCATCTCCCTCTGTCACCAGTTCACTTCCGGTCCCTAGGACTCCACCACTTCCACTTCCCACCTTCAGGCATGGCTCCTGTCCTAACCCCACCTCCCCAGAAAACGAGCTCATTTCAAAGGGACAGGGTAGGAAAGACTAGAGAAAAAGGCCACTGTTTACCTTTAAAATAATGACTCATTTTATTTTTCTTTTAATACGTAGTTATAAATATATTTTGTCAAAATATATGATCAATATGGTCAAAACATTTGCACGTAAAGTCATAAATAAGGTCAAGGTGAATGTTTAGGGTTTTTTCCTCTTTTTTTTAAGATAGAAGTCCAGCTACAAGGAAGCAGTCTGTGTGGTGTACGGGTGAGTGGACGGGAAAGTGTGTTTGTGTGTGCATCTGTCTGTCTTCAAGCGCTGCCTAGAGTGACCTCAGCGGCATCCACATCCCTCTACCACCATCTCCTGATAATTTTTCAGTACCACCTTGTCATACTCATCCAGGTACAGCATGGAGATGGCGCTCAGTTCAGTGGGGACACAACAGGCCTTGGGGATACTGGAGTTGACAGAGTTGACCAGCGTCTGCACAATGGCATGGTTGGTTGAGTTGAGGTGATCCGCCAGTGGAAAGGGGCAGTCCCCGTGGCAGTAGAAGGCCTGGTAGCCCGGTGGGGCCACGATCCAGTCATTCCAGCCCACATCGCTGAAGTCCACGTAGAGGGAATGACGCCGGCAGTTCTTATTTTTCTTCCTGGACCGCTGCGGGTGATGCTTAGGGCTGCGCTTGGCCCTCTGGCGTCGGGTTAAGGCGTGGCCCCGGCCATCGTGGCCAAAGGTGACCAAGAGGGGCCGGAGCTGGGCCCAATCCCCACTCCCTTGAGGTAACGATCGGCTAATCCTGACATGCTGGCCCTGGTGGGTCCTTGTGTGATGGAGGTGAGTTACCTCCACGGCCAGCCCATGGTTGGGCTGCTTCTCCCGGGTCCAGCGAAGGACCGCAGGGCTCACATCAAAAGTTTCCCACCGCGTCACATTGTGGTGGACCAGTCTCGTGTCCAGTAGTCTCACGATGAGGTGCCCAGACACCGTGTCCACTGGGGGCCTCATAACTTCATAAATGTTTATGCGATGGAAGCCCTGCTCCCAGTCCGGGCCCTGGTCCACCTGTTCCCGGAAGAGCCTGAGCTCTGCGGAGGAGATCACCTCATTCTCAGGGATGCTGCTGAGGTTAAAGAGGAAACGGAAGGCAGAGTTCTCGCTGGTCCCTGGGATGATCTCCAGATGTTCTGGGCACAGTTGGGGGAGAAAGAGCAGGTGAGTGGTGAATTCTGCTAGCTGCTGGAAGGCTATTAGGAGGGGTTCTTCAGCTGAAGGAGTGGGAAGTAAGGCAGCCAGCGAGCCCGGAGAACTCAGCTAGCATTTATCAAGCACCAAAGGCAGAAAGCATCTCCCAACCTCCTTTATATGTCTAATAATTTCCATGTGTCAACTCCTTTACTCCACCACCTCCGGACTCCCCTTTTAAAGCCCCCTCTTGGCTTTGTGTACACAGTTTTCTTTACAAGGAGTTGTAAAGAAAAAGAGGGGCCAAGAGTGCAGAGGCAAGAGGAAACACGCACACAACCCCTCTCTCCCTCTCCCACTCTCCGAGTATGTTACTAAACATTTCCCCAGCGATCTTGGGAACACAGAGCAAGCCTTGTTGATCATGTTACAGAGGGGAAAATAAATTCCAACACAGTAATGATGCTGGTGGATTAATAACTCAGATTTACTTTGGAAAAGAAACATCCGCTAGGAAACATTCAGATCAGATTACAAGGCCCCTATTGAATAAACCTGACAAACACACAGCTGTAATATTAAATCAGTAGGTGCTTTGAAAAAAAAAAAAAAAAAAAGGCAAAAAACCCAGCAGAAAAAGCTTTGATATGGCAAAAACACACCGCTGAGGCCAACTAGCCCTTGTCTGAGTGGCCTGGTCCCCTTCCCGGAGACCCCTCCCCCTCTGTCTCTAGAAAATAAGTTCAGCGGCAGTTCTGGAAATTCTTGGAGGTAAGCGGCGCGTTCCTCAGCCTCCAGGAGTGGGGCTTTGATGTAACCTGAACTGTCTTCCCCAGGGCTTCCTCGGCCTCCAGCCAGCCCCGCTCGCGGCCCTCCCCCACCCGGTGGGGGCAGGGACTGACCTTCGTGGTGGAAGCTCCTCACGGTGTTGGCCCGGCTGGCAGGGCGCTCTGGGTACTCCAGACCACCGGTGCCGTGGACCTGTTCTTCCTCCTCCTCCTCCCCAGACTGCAGCCGGTACAGATCCCGCATGTAATCCGGGATGACGGCGCTCTTGCTGGGCTGCGGGCGGCGCCGCAGCCCGAACATCTGCAGAAGTGTCGCCTCAAAGTCCCGCAGGAGCTCATGGCTCTGCCCGGAGCGGCGTCCTCCCGCGTGGCCCTGAATCTCGGCGACTTTTTTCTTCCCTGTCTCAGGTATCAAACTAGCATGGCTCGCGCCTCCTAGCAGGACTTGGCATAATAAAACGACCATCAGCATTCGGTTACCAGGAATCATGGTGTCTCTGGAAAGGGGGAGAAGGTGGAAGGTTAAAGAACAAACACCAACAAACAGACAGAAACAGAGATGTCTCCGCATATGCATATAGGGCTGGTCGGGAGGGTCAAGATGTAAAGCAGGTCAGAAAGATCAAGTTTGTGTTTTCTGCCTTGCACCCCACCACCAGCAGCAGCTGCAACCGCGAAAGGCCTGAAAATAAGAATTGCCCTGTAATTACTTGGTCTAACTTGTTTACAGTCAAATAACCCCAAATCAGATAGCCTCCATCCTGTTAATCTTTTTTTGTCCCAACTGGTATCTGAGCCATGATCTCAGCGTGGCTTCTTCAAGGATAAACAGTTAACATTGAGGGGCTCGGAAGGGGTGGGGGAAGGAGAATTAAAATGCCATTGCTTTCCACTTCGGACCTCCAGCGTCTCCCTCTCTTCCCCCACCCCCTTTCTTCCTCCACCCTCTGAGCCCAACTTCCACAACTTCCAACTGTTTGAGAGCAGGAAGAAGGAAAAGCAGAGAAGGGACAAGGCGAGCACAGGGGCTTGGGGCAGTGGCTGGGAAAGGAGTCTGGGGTCTGCGCAGATAGCTGGACGGGCGGCTGATGAGTTTGAAATGCCCCGGCAAGAAAAGAACATCAGATCGCGCCCCTTGACTCTCTCCCAGGACACGGGTGCGGTGATTCCGCAGAAAACTTGGGGAATTTTGACAAGAGGCTGGGAATACGCCACGGAGACACCGGACGTTCCCGAAGCCAGCCGGGCCGGGGCAGGGAGCGGTCAGTCCTCAAGGTACAACCCCGGACCGGACGAGGGACCTTTCGTGTCTCCAGTCCCCTCGCGTCTCCCTTTCCTGCAACGCACCAAATCGCAGAGGGCGAGTGGGGGCCAGCAGGGTTTTAAAGGCACCCGGCAAACTAGGAGCGCCCGGGCTCCGGGGCCAAGAGGAGAGCGACAGCGCGGACAGGGTGCGGAGCTGGGATGCTGGAAGGAAGGTCCGACAGGAGGGACGGACGGCGACCCGGGGTGGGGGCGGGGGGCAGAGCGACTCCCGGGAGGGGGAAGGAAGAGGTGTCTACTCACTGACAGAAAACAAGGCATATAATAACAGTCCATGATTCTTGACAGCCAATCTTGAACAGACTTGCTGGAAAGGCTCAGAGAAGCTGCGGCAGCGCGTCGCTCGGAATGGCACTACGGAATGGCTCCTAAAATGAATATTTGAATATAATGAGACTCCGGCGCAGACAGGCTCTGTTTTTCTTCCAGCCCCTCCGAGTCACGTGAGCGCGCAGGCCCCACCCCGAGCGCTGGGGTGCCCGCCCTGCCCACTCCACCCTCCGCCCCCGCTCGGCCCGCCCCTGGATGCAGCGCGGCGGACCTCGCGCCGCCGGTGCAGGGAGCAGCCGGCCTCCGGCCCGGCGGTCGCTTCTACCTGCGGTGCGCTGCGCTGCGCGTCCGTCCGGAGCCGCGCGCGAGGACCTGAAGTCGGCGGGTCCGGGGAGCGCAGTGGGCCTGCGCTTCGCAGCGCAGACGCGACTCGGGGAGGGGGGCCTCCGCGCCGGGGCTGCCCGAAGCTGCCCCCGCGGGAGGCGCTCGAAACGGAAAAAGCCCGGAGGGACCTGGCGTACAGGCACACGCGCGCTCGCGCCGGATCTCCGGGAGGCCAAATGGTGCTCCTGGAGATCGGCGTCCACCCGTGGCGGGCGCTGCAGATGCTCAAATCAGCTGGGCAGCGGATTAAGCCACAGTTGCTGCCCTCCCTGCCGCGCTCCGGGCGGCGAGGAGGGGGATTCTGGGTGCCGCTGAGGTGGGAAAGTTAAGAGGGACAGGCTGCTAGGGACAGTTTGCTGGTTCCGGTTCAGGGAACCCCTGCACGATCTCTGTCGGCCACTGCGCCCACCCCACCCCTCACCCCCATGCAGCAAAACGGACCCCTAGAAATCGATCGGCGGGGCGTTCAAGGCGGAGGCGCAGACGCTCCGGCTCGCGGTTCCAGACAAGTTCAAAAAGAGGCGTGGCCAAAGAAAGGGCGCATCCCACTTTTCAGGTCTTACAGTGTCGTGGAGGTTGTGCAACTCCCGACCCAGCGCAAAAAGGAAATCCCACTGCGTTCCCAGGAGTGGAGCAAACTGTGAACAGCTCGCGGCCTGCACTCGACCTCGGGCTGAGGCTCCAGCTCCTCGGCTGGGCTTATTTTTGAAACCACTGCACCCCCGCCCCGCCCGCGCGCGCCACTTCCTCCCCCACCCCTCTGCACCGTCTGCAGAGTCGTAGCAAAAGTTCCTGGAACAGTTTTACCGACCCACAGCTCAAGCAATGCCGGGGTTGACCTGCAGAAGCCGTGCGCGGGGTCACCTAGCGCGAAGGCCGGTTCGCATATCCGAGCTGGCGCAATTCCGCGTTCAGTCAGTCGGGCTGCGTGCACGGCGTCGCTTCGGGGCAGAGCCCCGCGATTCCCGCCCGGCGGAGCCTAGTCCTCCGGGCCTCCCCTACGCGAGCTTCTCCCGGGTTTCCGCCTTGGGTTGCACAGGAACGCGAGGGCGCGGGATGATGGCCACGCTTTCCCTTTCCAAACCTAAGCTGCCTCGAGGAGCACTGTGCGAGAAGCCACTTGGAAAAAGAGACGTACAGGACGGAGCAGCAACTCGGCCCTCTCTCCGGCGCTACCCGATACCGCGCGTCCGGGTGCGGAGGCCGAGGGCGCCCCTGCGCGACCGTCCACGCCCGGCGACAGCCGCGCCGCCGCTGGAGCGGTTTCTCCTCTTCCCGTCCCACGCTGGCGCTAGGGCGAACCAGGCTTAAAGGGCTGGAGAGAGCAAAGGGGCTTTTTTCCCTCGCTTGCTTTACGTTGACAACACAGAGCCCTTAGAAAGCTCCACGAGGAGACCTCCGGGAGCGGGGAAGCAGGCGAGACAGGCGAGAGCACCGAGGGAAGAGCGAGCCCGGGACCCCGCGCCCACCTCAGGCCCCGGGCGGAGCCGCCGGGGTGGCGGCCGCAGCGTTCGCCGCGCTACCGCGGAGCGTGTTCGTGTTTCCATGTCATATTGACTAGAACTAATTGCACACACCCCATTTTTAAGTTACAGAGATAAAACTTCATCTCTGTAACTTTATTTTTTATGAGGGAGGCGGGGGCGGGGATACAACTCCAGGGCGGCTGCTCTTGCTTCCCAACGCGAATCTTCTTCCCACGCCGAAGTTTCAGGTGGCCTCAGTTTACCAAGCATGTGCCTCTTGGGGTTTTAATGTCTCACAAAAGCCTTCAGCTTATAAAACCACGATACTCACAAATCATCCACCAAAGCTGTGCCCAGAAGTAATCTGAGGCCCGGGTCCAAATCCCGCAGGGAGAGGGTCCGCAGGAACCCCGGTCCCAGAGCCCTTTCTCGAGCGATCCTCGCGCTGGGTGCCTGAGGGAGCCCTGCGACCCGCCAGGGTCTCCCCTTGAGACGCGACGCCGCGGGAGCCCGTGGAGTTGCGGTCATCGTCCCGGAGCCCCGCACCGTGCAGTAATCGGTTGCAACCGGGTCGGGGAAGCCACGCGTGGAGCACGCGCGTCCTGCAGCCGCGGCTCGCCAGTTCTCTAGGACAAGGTGGGCGCGGGTCCCCTGGACGCAGCCTCACGGCGGAGGGCACGTTTCCCTATCCCGCGCGGCAGCGTGCCGCAGCACAGACCCAGCCCGGCTCGGTGTCCTCCGCCCGTGTCCAGGTCCCTCGACGCCCTCCTTCCCTCTGGAGCTCGGAGCCAGTTGGCTTTGGCCCCTGTCTCTCTCCGGTCCTTCCCGTCTGGGAAACACAGCCGACGACCCTCGGGCAATGCGGTGACCCCAACCCTAGCTTCCCCAACGACCCCCTCCGAGGACGTCTCTCCTTCCCGCCTTTCCTGCGGTGAACCTCCCAACGTGGGAATGGAGAGGGTGGCCGGCGCGGGCAGGAGCGGACGGGGAGGTGTTTAGCAGCATCCCCACCTCCATCCAACAACACCGTCGCGGGGTGCACGACTGGCCACCTTCTCCCTCAGTTGCACCCGGCGCCCCAGCTTCTCCCTAAGTCGGGCTCGGCCCCCTCCAAGTGCGCCCCTCGCCAGCGCAGGTACCTCGCTCACCATGGGTCCCCGCAGTAGCGGGCTC
Organism: Capromys pilorides; assembly: GCA_004027915.1. Taxonomy (NCBI): domain Eukaryota; kingdom Metazoa; phylum Chordata; class Mammalia; order Rodentia; family Capromyidae; genus Capromys; species Capromys pilorides. The sequence continues at coordinate 8,851 of PVKN010012316.1, forward strand.
GCCCGAAGCAGCTCCTGGGGACCTCGGAACGGCTCGGGGCACGGAGCGAGGGCCGGGGATGGGGCGCTGCAGGCTCGGGACGGCTCGGACGGGAATCCTATCTGGGTCAGAGGCGAAGCGCTCAGCCCGGCGGCGTCGCAGGATCCCGTGCGGAACTCACCTCGAGTCCGTTTGCGCGCCTTCCCTCCCACCTTCCTCCTCTGCCCTCCCGCATCTACTCCTCTTTCCCTCTCTCGCTTTCTTTCTTTCCTTCCTCCTCCTCTTCCCCGGCGCCCCTCCCTTCTTCCCTCCTCCCTAGCTCGCCTCCCTTTCTGGGGATGGGAGCCCCGCCCACATCCTCCTACCAGCGGCCGGGCCGGGCCTCGCAGGCCCGGGTCCCGGAAGCCGGAGCAGTGCCGAGGCCCGCAGATGCCGCCGGGGCGGGCAAGGGCGTCGCTGCCTCTGGCTCTGAGCAGCGGCCGGGGCTCACCTGGGGGCCACGTGCGGAGGTACTAGAAAGCATGCACCGACTAGTCACCGTACCTTCCAAAAATACCCATGGGAGTCTGGGCTTCCCTGAGTTTAGAGTAACTGCTGCCCAAACTGATGATTAAAACACTGTGTAATCACCATTTACCCCGAGTAATTAGAGATAATGAAACACCTCTAAAATCAGGTTATGGAGAAAGGAGCTGTTGGATTGGTTTAAAGGGTGGCCTTCCATAAACTGTTAAAGGATTTCTAAACGTTGGGAAACTGGCTATGTGCTGAGCTGCCTCCCTAAAAGCGATGCTTCTTTGGCTATTAAAAAGTGACTTTCCTTCCAAAACCCTTTTGAAGCGCTTCTTGTGGAACACCTTGGTGAAGGCTGGGGGCTCAGGACTCCCTAAAGGGGCTGCCTCGCCCCTCCTCCTCCTCCTCCTCCTTCTCCTCCTCTGACTTTTCAGAGGATCTGGGTGGCTTGCAGACAGGCTGGCCTTCCCTTCAATGTTAGGATAATCTTGAAGGCTCTGAGGCTCTCTGAAGCACTGCCTTAGCAACTGATTTTGTTGCTGATGGTTTACTTGTTCATGGAATACCCAAGAATTCTTAATCTCAGCAATCTGAATTCCCAAGAAGGTAACAGTGAGCCATAGAGAGAGAGAGAGAGAGAGAGAGAGAGAGAGAGAGAGAGAGAGAGAGAGCCCTTTGGTCTGTTTTTAAAGCAAAAGAGAGTGAGGATTTGGCACTTTCCCACTGCAAAAATGTACTGCAACCATATTAGCGGGGAGGTGGAATGTGGTGGCTGCTAAGCCTTCCTAAGCAGGACCTAATTTCACAGGCTGCTTGTGATGAGGCCCAGAGGGAACTATCAGCCTTATCTCTGTTCTCTAAACGAGGAAGGGGACCCACGGCCAGGTGGAAGGGACTCCCTGATTCCTGGTAGACAGGAAGAGCTGGCCACTTCCTCTCCTGGATAGCTTTCTCTGAGATGGAGACAATTCCTGTCTCTAGGAAACACTGAGTTCTTCTCCACTTAGGCAAACATCAGCCTAGGTAGCTCATCTCTAAAACTGCATTTATATAGCTTGGTTATTTAGAAAACAGTAGCTACTTCCTGTGAAGTGTAGAGCAGAGATTAAGAAGGACAGGAAGCGTGGGAGAGCAGGGCCCACAGTGCCTTGATGGTGCTGTCTCTGCCTAGCCAGGGTCTTTTCCCAACAGTTCATCCAACAGTAGAAGCCAACCAACCACATCCATCCAGTCCTTGGAGCCCACATTTTCTCATCTCACATAATGAAATATTGTCAGTGGAATAATTAGGTGAGATGCCTTCCACACTCCCTTTAAATTTGAAAATAATCTGATTATTTTATTGTAATTGTAGCGAGCATGTGCCCTCTTTCATTTTAAATCCCTTCTGAGCCTACCTCCCCTAAGAACCTCTGATTAAACAGGGCAGGGCAATAACATCAGTCTCAAAAGAGGGCTGAAAATATACCTCCAGCTTCCAACACAGTCAGATTTGCAATTAATTATTAAAAATAACACAATATTAAAAGCCCATTATATGGCTCCTAATAGCTCTCCTGAGGCATCAGGTAGTCTGTTCCTCTCAAATGCTGGAGGCCCACAGATCAAATTGTTCACTGAGCCCCCTAAATCAGTCACTGTTGTTTTAATCATTAACGCAATGTCTTCCTTAATATTTAAGCTCCAAGACAGCAGTGCTGTGCTGTCCTGAAAAACAGGATTTTATTTTCTTTTAAGGCATTATGTGATCTTTTGAAATCCCAACTGTTTTGAGCTGCAGGGGCTCTTATCTCATTTTGCTGAGGCCCAGACAATAAAGTGGCCCGCAGCCCACCCATGAGTGTGAAATCTACAGACCTGGAGTCTCCAATTAAGCTACCTGACACACCTTGTTTAGACCCTGATATGGATCTGTAGGTATGTGATGGGCAGCTCTCCTGCAATTCCCTTGGGACAGGGTGGCTTCTTTCCCCCTGCACCTTTTCTAGGCCCCCCCCCACTCACCCTAAAGACCAAAGTGTTTGTTTGTTAGAAAGTCAGTCATTCACAGCCCAGTGATCTGAGTTGGTGAGGGAAATCGGCCTGTTTCTCTCCTCTCCCCTGGACACCTCTACAAACCTTGATGTTTTTGGAGGATGCAGTATGGCATGGCCAGAGCAAATAAAACAGGACTTGAAGCATAGAGAGAGGGAGGAGAAAGCCTTCATGAGTTAGAAACACCAACTCCACTGCTGTTCCTGCAGAACAGAGGGCATTGCTTGTGGGGTTTTCCCTAGAGAGAGTCAAGGACTATCTGGTAGCAAGTGTGCAGTGCGACTTTTCATCTAGTATGTTCCAAAGACACAAATTTGAACATAAGGGAAGAGTGTTAATTAAGTGCAAATTTCCTGGCCCAGCTTAAAGGTCTGCACCCAGAAATCTGCATGTTTTCCTGATAATACCCAGGTACACAGCAGCTTGAGAACTACTGTTTTAAAAGTTATTTCACTTAGTTTCAGGGCTGATAAATACACCACAGGGAGACAGATACTGAGATGCTGCTAAATAGGTAAGGAATATGCTTAGTGAATGCTTTATGCATTGTTAACTATGGAAGCTATAATATCACTATGCCCAGAACACAACAAATAGGTCTATGCAGGTGAAATAGTTTCCATTCCTATACATGCAGTACTTCTTGCTTCTAGGTCCCCAATTAAGAAGTATATCAGAGCCTAGAATGCCAGTACTCTGGGAAGCTGAGGCAGGAGGATTTCAAGGTTGAGTCCAACATTGACAACTAGGGACTTAGGCAGACCCTGTCTAAAAAACAAAGCAAAACAAAAACAAAAACAAAAGAAATCTTCAAAGTCTCTTTGCAAATTACATGTCCACAGAAGCTAAAGGGGCATTCCCTGCAGCATATATAGACAACTATTGAAATGCAGTAAGCTAAATTACAAAGTGGAAATAGAAGATATCTCTGAAACTGACCTGAGCTATTAATTTTGCTCTTATGAATCATTACCACATGTTATATATTTATTCTTTAGTCCTCACAACCCTTACGATATACTGGCTCTATACTTGAGAATCTGCAGGATAGAGAGTATAAGAGGTCAATATCATAGAGCTTGTAGGTGCTGGACCCAAAATCAAGACCAGGTCCATCTGCTTCCTCTTCTGGATGTCTACATTGGGCCTGTAGGGCCTGGATCCTCGTGTCCTCACCTGTCAACTACACAGCCGGCCCTGGGTTCACCAGGCCACAGCCGTGAACCCTGCATGTGCTGGGAGCTTTCAGAGATCTTTCCAAGTTCCTAGGGGACAGAACAGAATCAAGACCCAAAGGTTCTTCTTGACATATAGCCCTCCTTCTGACAAGACTTTCTGTGCCCACTCCTGAGGAAAGGTCACGATTTTGAGAAAGATGCCAATTACTTTTGCTGGGATAGTCTCCCCCTTGGCCAAACTCCACACAGGTTGCTCAGGCCTGGGATCTCCAGACATACATCCCAGGACTCTAGTTACTTAACCTCCAGTGTGTCAGTTTCCTCCTTTATAACTTGGTAAGAATAATTTTTATTTTATAATGTTCTTATGAACATGAAATGAGTTAATATAATAAAATAGCAGTTGCAAATAATTTCATAAATATTAGACATTAGTATTATTCTTTCAAAGGTAATCCTTAAATGAGCAAAGGGAAAAGCAAAAACACTTTAGTGCAAAGTCTTTCTTTTTTTAAAAAACTTTTTTTATTTGTGTTATCGCGGGCTCAGCCTGCCCTGGAGGTGGGGCTGGTGCAGCATGTGGTGCCGGGAATTGAACCACGGTCCCTGCGGTGGCCTAAACTTTCCTGAGCAGGCGCTTTAGACCACTGAGCCATCTCGCCAGGCCTTGGTGCAAAGTCTTATTGAAAGATTAGGATAACTTTCTTTTGGCACTACTGGGAACTGAACCCAAGTTCTTCTCACTGAGCTAGGGTCTTGTTAAGTTGTCCAGACTGCCTTCTATTTGGGATCCTCCTGCCTCAGCTGCTCAGAGTGCTGGGATTTCAGATGTGCGCCGTCACTGTCACACCTGGCAATGATGAGAAACTTTGTAAAGGAAAGTGTTGGCCTCACGTTTATTTTGTTGTCTGGAGTGCTGCATACATCTGAGGTGTTTATTTAATAAGGGCTGCTGTTTATAAGCATAGCATTTGCTGAGTTCATGTTCATTATGTAGATCTGACCCGTGAACACAGCTGTGCCAAGATAATGCATAACTGTCAGGCTCCTACCTACAGAACAAGGAAATGACAGGCTTGCTAGCAGGCCCAAAGGTTTTTCCATCTTCCACACAACAGTTTTCCTTTTTGCTTTTTTCCTTCTCTAAAGGTGAACTAGCCTCCTTATTTTTCCTTTCCACTGATTGATTGATTGATTGATTGATTGACTGACTGACTGACTAATTGGTTGCAGTGCCAAGGACTGGTTCTAGGACATTCCACATCCTAGGCAAGTGCTTCTCCTGAACCACACTCCCAGCCTGAAGAAGAAAATATAATGCAATTGGACAGTTGCTCCTTCTCTAAGCATTTGATGCTGTTGTCAAACCTCACTAGACCTTGTTTAACCTAAATAGTACTTGGCCTCTAACACTTTTTCACATACAAAAGAAAACACAGCTCTGTTTCAGTTCCCCATGCCTTAAATTATTGCATTGCTACTTTCTGCGGTAGGGTCCTTTTCCCACAAACCCACCTGTATACAGGGTTATATGTCATGATCTGGGCAGATAATTCTGAGTGATATCCCAGTGATATCAAACAGATGAGAAGATTGCTTTTTCGTTTTCAAATGTTTCAAAAGTGGTGGCTGATAGGGCACAAATGTGGAATTCTTTCTTTTCCAAAGGAAGGGCTAGGAATGCAATCAACACATGATGATGCAGGACATTCTTAAGCTTCTTCTAAAAATGCCCATCTTATTCCATGGTAGGTATGCTGTTTGGAAATAAATCCACACAGAGCGTGTGAAAAAGTTAAGAGCTTTGGGATACCTTTGCTCTCTGCTCCCCCGTCCTTCTCATTCTTTCCCTTTGCTGTGCATGCCAGTGTGACCGGAACAAAAACTCACTCGCAGATGAGTTTTAGAAACAAGGCATAATCCTACACCAGAGTTTGACTACCTAGTGAATTACTATGCTTTTCCAATCAGAAGTCAGCTAAGTAATTCCAGCTAACTTCCACCCCTTTGTACGTGCTAAGAAACGTTCAGATCTTTTGCAAAGAACACTTTGTCCAAAGGGATGTGTGGGCCCAGAATATTTTTTATTGTATAGATAATGTTGAATATTTTTACTAACATTCAAATATTTTACAGTCTTCTGTGAGGAAGAAGCCCTTTCACTGCTGTCCTGCTCAAGAACAATTTCTGTTGTTTATAATCCACTCGGGGATCATATATAAATGTGGATGCCCACTTCGTGAAAAACTCATCAGGTTGTGCACCTTGAGATTCTTCTCACTTTCTCTTTGTATTTGGATGCAACATTGAAGTAAACTAAGATCTTGAAATGCTTCTTTTAAAAAGTTAGCTTCTTTGACTTTCAGTGGAAACCTCTGGCAAGGGGGGACGTGTGGAGCCCAAGGACTGTGCAGGGCAACACGAGGCATTATCTCAACTGCATTTCGCTGGCAGCCACAGCGCAGAGACACCCACCAGTGCTTCAGGAAATCTGCTCCGGAAGAAAGAGTGATCGGTCCCACCAAGGCCTGGTGTGTGGGGACCAGCAGGCCAAAGTGGAGGACTGATGCCAGGAGGCCTGTGGGACGTTGTCAAAGCTAGAGAGGCACGAGAATCCCAGAGGAGATCAGACTCCAGAGGCTTATGGAGCCTGGGCTGGGCCTCTTCCCTCTCAGCCCTCTCAGGGTGGGAGATTCAGACTGGTTATGTTTGTGTGTGTGTGTGTGTGCATGTGTGTGTTGGTGTCAAGGTTCACAGATAGGCGTTTCCTTTGGCAGAAATGCAGGAAGCTAGCTTTAGAGAAAGACACTGACTGGACTCTGAAAAGGAGAATCTCTTGCACCTTCTCAGTGAGGAGATCTGTTTTTAAAGTTTGTATTAGTTTATGCTTGCAGTGCATAATGACTACTTTCACTCAGGGCGTTTGAACACAATACATCCGAATTGTTTCTCTGTCCCCTTCGCTTACTCTCCCTTCTTGCCCTCCATTTCTTGGTCTCCTCTTTCGCAAAGGATCCGCTGCCTGCTTCCTAACATTCAGTTTTGATTTTCATTAGATGTTCAAGCACCTGCGCAACGTTGGGCTCCTTCAGGCGTCCCTGAGCCAAGCTCAGCAATGGGACAACTGGATTTCCGGGAATCAGAGTAAGTGAAGAGAGGCGTAGAGAGGCTGCGGTGTGGTAAAGAAAAGGAGGTGGAATTAAGCGGGGTCCCCGCGCGTTCCGGATCAGACACACGGTTTGATCCCTTCCTATCCCCTGGGCAAAAAGAAGTCCCCGCGTGTCCCAGCTGCCCGAGGGCCGCGGAGAACAGATCGCGGCTGCGTGGGAGATCGCGGCTTCTGCCAAGTCGCGGGCAGAATGCGGTGCCGGTTCCTCGCCGGACGCTGCGTGTCCCTCATGTGGGCAGAGTCACCCCAGGGGCACCTCGCGGCCCGCCCTGCGTTACCCACGCCCCCCTCCGCCCCCCCGCCTCCGCCCGCCCGCCTGCCTTGCCCGGGTTGGCGTTTAGCTCGGTGGCTGCACCCTGCTACCTACAGGAGCTCGCCCAGCTCTCAGACTCGTTTTGCAGGATCTGTGCCCCGGGTGGCTCACCTGACCCACACTTGAATAAACAACCGGCGCCGGGCAACCGGGTGAGCTGCAGGCGCAGAATCTGCACGCGACCACGCGACACGTTCCTGAGACCCAGAGCCTGCCCGTCTCCTTTTTCATCTACCAGGATTTGGAAGCTGAACCATCTCCAGAGACATAAATAACATTTCAAAACCGAGGGAGATGCGCGGTCCTAACCTGAGCCTCCTGCTCCTAGACAGGAGACAGTTTTGCCCCTTTGTTCCTGGAAGCCCCAGGGATGTAGGGGCAGCAGGGGTCTCTGTATACTCGTTATCTTCGCAGAGGTACATTCGGAAGCACCTCTTTAGCTTGGCCCTGAGCTAGTCGCGCCCTCCACTTATGACAGGTGGTCCTGGCGGCAGAGCATGGCTCTTCCGTACAGCTCAGGAAGAGTGCATTTTCCTCTTCCACCTGCCAAAGCCAGGGGCGGCGCGCCTGCAAGTTTATGCAGAGATTTTTTTGTGTCTCAGGACCTGGCACGGAGAGGCCAGGTGTGAGCTCTGCAGAGGTTGCTGCAGATGGGGTGAGGGGATCTCTACAGATTACTCCTGGGGGCTCTCACCGCCCACCCCTCGCCAAGAGCCTTCTTCAGTCTCATGAAGGGAGAGGAGGCTGAAGTTTGAAACTCATGCCTCAGATTTCCAGTTTTCCTCCTGAAAGACCTGAGTGTGGTTCTTCGTTCGCTTTCTGTATGTTAAGGTGTCATCCACAAGGGACATGAGCCAAACTTTGCGTGGGGTTCCACTCCTGCCTCTGGCTAGCTCTATGCCTAGATCCCTAGGACTTTGGATGATCTGGTTCTGCTTCTATAATTTATTTATTTATTTATTTATTTATTTATTTATTTATTGTGATTTTATAATTTGAACGGAATGGGGAAATGGGAGATTGAGGAGCTAAAGATTTTAAGGGGAAAACAAACTTGCATGTTGACCTTCTTTGCTATATTTAACGTAAATGTAAGCTCTTTAAATTAGAGAATCTTAAACCTGCTATGTGGCTTCATTAAGCATCTCCGGATAAGTCATTTGCGGTGCCCCATGCCTGTAACTCCAGCTACTTGGATGACTAAGGCAGAGAAATTGCTAGTTTAAGGCTAGCCTGGGCAGTTGCCTCAGACCTTGTCTCAAAACAAAAACTAAAAAGGGCTGGAGGTGAAGCTGAGTGGTAGAGCACCCCAGGGCTCATTCCCTGTACCCATCCTCCTCCTGAAAAGATTAAGCTTTTCATGTTAGTGGGATCTGCTATTAAAAAAAAAAAAAAAAAAAAAAACCTTGGAATTTCTGCATACAACTTTCGCTGTAAGTATGAAAGTCCATGGGGGTGGTGAGCTGGTGACATTTTCAAAGACGCTCAGGAAAGGCTCTGAGCTCCTCTGGAACATGGGCCCTACACCGGCCTTCTCCTAGTGGGATGGACCTCCATGGGGCACACATGACAGCTGACCCAGAGGGACACAGTTTTCACACACTCGCCAGCACAAGGTTCCTAACTCATCATGAAGACAGTAGAACTGTTACCCACACTTGGGCTCAGGGCCCCCACTTGCAGGGGAAAGAAGGATTCCTGCAGCTGAGGGACCAAAAACCCAATCCCTGCTCTGTCCATCATAACTGGACCCACTATGAACCCACCTAAGCCTCTTGTTGTGTTAAGCGGAGGATCAAATGCCCGAGTGTCTGTGAAACCGACTTCCAGCTCCCAAAATACATGGCTGGTGGCATTTACGAAAACAAATGCTGATGGGTTTCCACATGCTCGTTGTAATTAAATAAATAATTATGTGAATACTTATAATTATACGAGCATTTGCATATTTCCTCCCAATATCTACTTATTAGGAAAACCAACATATTTTGGATCTCGGACAATTATCAGCTGTTTTTATATTTTACTATCTCACTTAACCCTTGAAACAACTGATGGTTTATGTACCACAATTATTCACCCTCAACTTTGTCTTTTATTCTTTTATTTTTATTTTATTTTTTATTATGGCTGGCTCGGCTTGCCCTGGGGTTGGGGCTGGCACAGTATGTGGTGCCAGGGATTGAACTTCGGTCCCTGTAGTTGCCTAAGCTTGCCTAAGCAGGGGCTTTAGACCTCTGAGCCATCTTGCTGGTCCCAAACTTTGTTTTTTAAACACTGGAGGAAACATTCAAAGAAAGATCAACCCCCAGCTGGCAGACGCTGCATTTTAGCTCCCGAGAAAGTCCCTGTGTTAAAGAAGGGTTATTTGAAAAGGAGTAAACTTTGTTCAAGTATAAGAATATTTAAGTCCTTGTGACTTTGAGTGCACACATAAAGTAGCTTAAAAGGAAACAGCCTCTCATAGGGAGCTTAAAATTGTTGATTCTTTGCTGGGTAAACTGTCTCTAACTCCTCCACTTCCCTTTCATTTCCTCCGTGGCGCAGCTTTACTAGCATCTTAATTGAAATTTATGCACCTAGTTCCTCATTAGTGGCATCACCTTCTTCAGCTAATGAGGCAGACTGAGAAGGAAAAGAATGACAGTGCCCTTCATTCCTGAAAAACCATCACCTTCAGCCAATAGCAGATGCCAAACTCTCCAGCCAAATATCTCCCTCCAGGTTAAATAGCAGGAATATTGCTGGTTTTGCTGCATTTTGCTTGCCTGCAACAACAAATCATCAAGCTCATGAAGGTAAAACAGATTCATTTTGCTGATCCTTGAGTTTCAAGTACATTAAAAGAACTCCTACCAGCTCCACTTTCTTTGAAATCTTTACTTAGGCCTTTTATCTCTGGTGTGTGGGTTTGTGCAACAGACAGTTCTTTCTTATTTCTCTTTAGGATAAAAATCCACCATAAACCATACTCTACAGTGTGTAGAAGCTCCTGAGAGCAAGCAGACATCTGTTCTTGATCTTTAATTATCTTTTAATTATGTCTTGAGAACCAGTATACAGAAAATGAGTTGCCAGAGGGCAATGGCAAAAATGAGAAAAAAATACAGATTACAGGTATGTTGCTTAAAAACTCAGAAAAAAAAATGGTATGTTTCTGTACAGGACCCAGGTCTGTGGACTAGAGTGATAAATGAGAATATCTTAATAACATGGTACTTGCACAGGAGGGATTGAAGAAATGATTATTTAAGTGTAGTAGTCAAGATGGAATGATTTTTTAAAAAAAACAAAATAGAGTTGAAACTAGACAGCTTGTCTTAGGTAGAGCTAAAACCAGTTCACCCTACGTGTGTTAGTCTGTTGCATGCTACTGTAACAGAATACTGCTGTAATTGGTAAACAATAGAAGTTTGTTTAACGCATTGTTCTGTAGCCTAGGACCTACAAGCTGGAGGGGCGTCATCTGGTGAGGGCTTCTCAAGGCATCATAACAGAGAGAAAAGCATCATGCAGTGTCTTAATTCCTTTCCTGGTCCCTGGGACAAATACCTATGCCTGCAGCATAAGAGAAGAGGTTGATTTTGGCAAGCACAATTGGTCCATGCTTAGCTGCTCCAAGGCCGAACCTGTGGGGTCAAAAGGTCTGGTGGAGGAGAGCAGCTTAGTTCATGGAGACCAGGAATTAGATAGCAGAAAGGGGGGCAGCTGGGAGGATGATGTCAGGTTATGTTTCCAGGGAGCCGCCTCTCCTCTCCCCAGGCCCCACCTTCTAATGGAGCATTTAGCTGCTGAACTCATTAGTGGATGAGCCCACTGGCAAGTCCAGCACCCCCATAAGCCAATCACATTTTGAAAGTGCTACTTCAGAGTGTGTGGGCATTTGGGGAGACATTCTAGATCTACCCCACAGTACATGGAAAAGGAGTGTGAGTGAGACAGAGAAGGAAGGGCAGCAAGATCGTCCTTGATAAAGATGCCCCTGCTTCAGAGCCGATGTGTGTTTTCTTTGATAGCATCAATCCGTTCTGGAGTGCAAAGGCCTTCTGGGCTAATTGCCTCTTTCCATCTCTTCATACCATTGCACTGGAAGTTAAATTTCTAATACATGAACTCTGAGAAGCACATTCAAGCCACAGGCCTGTCTATCTGTCTGTCTGTCTGTCTGTCTATTTATTTGTACTGGGGATTGAACTTGGGACTTTGCGCTTGCCAGGCAGGCACTTATGTCACTGAGCTTTATCCTTCATATGTCTCTTTATGAACTTGGACATATGATATTTATTTTGGGGCCTTTTTATTTTCAAGAATTAAGTAGATATATGATCTTAAATTTTAGGTATTGGTAAATTGTTTCTATAAAAGACCAGATGATGAATATTTTAGACTTTGCAGGCCACAAACCATTTCTGTTATTATTTCTTTCTCCTTTGTCCTGTCCTCCACCTTTCTTCTTTCTCTCCTTCTTTTTCTCCATTTGTTTAAAGATGCTTAAATCATTTGTGTTCACTTTCCACAATCACCGTAATCAAGTTTGACAAACTGAGTGTCTTAACCTAATGGAAGTGCGCTGTTTCGGGTTTGGAACCCACCTGCCCATGAGCAAAGTGTCAGGGCTGGGAGAGAGAACCTGCTGTGCATCTCGCTGTTAGTAGCCAGTGGTTTTTGGGGCCATCTTTGGTGTTCTGTTGTGCTAGAGGTTGAGAAGAGCCCCCCAAAGCTCAGGAGTTGGCAACCAAAGCCACAAGGCAGTGGTGTTGCAATGTAGGACCTTTATCATTTTTATTTTTAAAAAGAGTACAAATTAGAGGAGTGTTTCTTTTTTTTTTTTTTT